>JAKUCV010000973.1:94391-127841 GCA_028386065.3 Turnera subulata | reverse complement strand
TCCCACAGACATTATTTCAAGACTCACAGAACCCGTATTCTCAAGCAACCTGTCAAGTGGATGCCACATGGGATTCTGAAGAAACTGAAGCAAATTATTGGCGTGACCGAGATGCCCGTGATGCCCGAGCTGCACGCGCCTCAGCAGATGATAGCGATGACTCAATGGTGGACCCAGAGGATGCCAATTTCAGTCCGAGTCACGAGACCATTAATAAATAATGGTTCTCTTTTATCATTATCTGAGTCTGTATAATAAATAAAGTGGGAATCTGTTGTCCCCCACTATCTTGCTTTATGTCGTGTCAGTCTGTGGTCATGAAACCACTAAGTCTTGTCTTATTTCAATAATTAAGTTTGTGATGTAAGCAGTGATGTAAGTTGGAAGAGACCCCCAACTATAAATATAAGGGTTTTCAAGTTGTATGAATCAGAGGACATGTTCTGATTCAAACCTTATCTTGTCTAATAAACTATGGCTTTCTAAAACACTCTCTTGGTTTTCGAACACTCTTAAGCTTAGGATTATGAAACTGATTAATGATCTTCTTGATCCTGCAAGAATGATCCTTTAGATTAACTGGGTTACGAAAGGGGCTTGAGATTTGATTGCCATCTTGAGTATGGATCCTTCTATCTCGCCTGAGTAATCAGTTAACCTGAAGGCTACACAAGGGACGAGAGCCTTCAGATTAGCTGTTTACTCAGGCGAGATAGAAGGATCCATACTCAAGATGGCAATCAAATCTCAAGCCCCTTTTGTAACCCAGTTAATCTAAAGGATCGTTCTTGCAGGATCAAGAAGATCATTAATCAGTTTCATAATCCTAAGCTTAAGAGTGTTCGAAAACCAAGAGAGTGTTTTAGAAAGCCATAGTTTATTAGACAAGATAAAGTTTGAATCAGAACATGTCCTCTGATTCATACAACTTGAAAACCCTTATATTTATAGTTGGAGGTCTCTTCCAACTTACATCACTGCTTACATCACAAACTTAATTATTGAAATAAGACAAGACTTAGTGGTTTCATGACCACAGACTGACACGACATAAAGCAAGGTAGTGGGGGACAACAGATTCCCACTTTATTTATTATACAGACTCAGATAATGATAAAAGAGAACCATTATTTATTAATGGTCTCGTGATTCTGGTGGAAATCAAGGTTCTAATGGATCGTGAAAGTGACCCTTTTTTGAAGATAGTGTATGGGTTAACCAGAGGGAGGAGTGAGTCCTCAACTCTAGCTTCTTCAGGGATATGAGTAATTTCTACCAGGTGATCTATTTTATTAGTAAGGGAAGTTCGCGCAGAGTCTGGTATAGAAATAGAAGAGGTTATAGTGTTTGGTGGTGGAGTAGTAGTCATTGTTGAGAATTTTGGTTTTCTACTAACTCAAAGCATCAGACGATGAACCTAATTAACAATCTTCTTTGTATAGGTACGTGGCGTTGTACACAAGCTCTGCCTACCCAACCAGGTGGGAATCGACAAGGTATGAGTTTCCAGCCGATATACCTATATGGGTACATCATAAGATATCTTCACTTAAGCATAACATTATCTTAGTGAGACATGCTAGATCGTAATTTTCAATCTTGTGGGAGATACTTGAAGATATATAGATTTAAACATTACAATCTAGTAGGGGATTGTTAGTAATAATAAATATAAATTGTACATGTTTAAAGTCCCACATGGGAAAGAGAGTAAATATAACAACTTTTGAAATCATTGTCTTGACAAAATATTTTATTTATTTAAATAAAATTTGTTTTTATTTAAAATAATAAAATTGCTCTTCAGTTTTTATTGTTGTGAGCAGTTTGTCATGAAACGTTATATCCTAAGAATGTATAGTTGTATGCAATTATATGGAAAAGATATGATTGTTGAAACAATACCTTTCAGAGTCTATAAAAGTATCCATTTATCTCTCTTTCTTCAGTTTTTGTTACAGATTCTATTGAGAGTTTTGAGGATTTTTTTGTATTTTCAAGATGTTCTTATTCTTTATTTAAGTGAGAGCAAATAAATATGTTTAAGATAGTTTTTTTCACGCCTCAAAACCTTTTCCTTTTGTCTCCAACAATATAATTTTTCTAACAGTGCATGGAAAGACTAGGACATCGTATTAATCAAGCTGTAGCGCAAGGGGAACGAAAGCCAATTATATTGAAATGATATTGGAAAAAATGGCAGCTTAACATAACAATTAGTATTAAAAGTTGGTCGCCTTTTGAGAGAGGAAAAACTTTCCTTGTATGCCAACTTTCTTGAAGGGCTAAGGGAGAACCTTCAAATCATCCATGTACTTTCAATAAAGCAGCCTAAGAAGAAGAGTTTCACCAGAGGTGCGAAGCAGTTAATAGTGCTTATTCGAAAATGTCAACATATGTGTAATGGCCCATTTTTTATTTATTAACCTTTGGTAATTTTTTTAAAAGTGACGGTAATTTTTTTGTAATTTTTAACTGGTTATTCTCATTTTTACTGCTAGGTTTTTAACTTCAAAAATTTTCTACCGCTAATCGAGCATCGGATTTCAAATCCAAACTTATCTAGTATTTCGAAAATTTTTATGAAATTTTCGAGGTTAAGTTGATTTTTAAGGTTTTGGGAAATTTGCAAAAGGACAAAAATGACCCTGAGTTTATCAAAGGACCATGGACAGTCAAGAGGGAATTTTGATCATTTTACAGCACAAGTAATTCAGTAGGCAATGCCTTGTCTTTTTCTACTTCTTTCTTTCTTTTCGTGATCATCGGGTTGTCCGACAAGCTTCTCTTTTTTTTTTTCCCTTCCTCCTCTCATGTGCTACTTACTCCCTTATGTCTACTTCTTCTTCGCCCTGCCTATTAATATTTTTCACTAAATCAGATAGCAAGCAGCACCCACGATCTATCTATACTCCCTCAAATACTCTACTTCCTTTACAAGCAACATCGTTGCCACCATAATATTTCTTTAGAAAGAAAAAGCAAGACAAATCCTTGCTATTGTGCACCAAACACCACCACTTACAATATTTTCTTATTCTTTCCTCTCAAATCCACTCTCCTCCTTTCTCCATATCTTTTTGTAGCCGACCAACGTCGTCATCGTCATCAACATCTCGCTCACACATCTTGAAATTTCCATCGTCACCCTTACATCGAGCATAACTATTGCGATTGTGCATTGTTAAGCACCATGTACATCGTTGGTGAGGGGAATGGCACGAGTGTTCAAGTTTGTGCCTTTCACAATTGGCTTAAGAACGTGAAATCTTGAGGCATGACGAAGCCAACTTCGAAAGTAAATCAGGTGAGGATGTATAAACTTGGATATGTCGTTACTACTTACGATACTCGGGTTGACGGGATTGGTAATTGGTGTGATAAAACTTATGTTTCAATTGGTACTGTACTACTTGATTTAGGATTTGTGTACTTTTCTCATGTCATTTGCTTTATGTTTATTACTATACCCTGTGGAGTAGTCAGTTGTGTCTTGAGACACCTAATGAGTTGTAATGCTACTAGAATACACTGGACTGATATATGTATGATACCTTGATGTTGAAAAAAAAAAAAAAAGAAGTATTGTATCTATATTGTGTGACGACTATACCCTTTATACAGGCAGAGTTAGACAACGGTGATGTAGTGGTTGTACATGTTCGACATTCATAGCAACAGGATCCTCAAACTTAATGAAATGAGAATATATATAATCTCTGGTTGTTTTGTATACTTTGCCATTCCTACTAAGTACTCTGTAGCCATCTCGGTTATGTGTAATGTTTTCATTCATATTATTGCGGTGTTTGTTTTTGTATACCGTTGCTTATGTATTATTGGTGAGATTATGGTTATTCTCTCTCATCACATTGCTCACCCAAGTTAGTTGATCATAGATCAGGAGTGCATCCAGCCAAACTGTGTTTCCCTTTCGTAGGTTTCGGATCCATTCATTTGCATAAAGTTCTCACTAAAAATATAAATTGTTTCTGTTGTGCCATTAATAAATGTCCCCATGCTTAGGTGACGAGCTATATCTTGTTGTATGGCTGCATTATACTAGTGTATTTATTATGTGTTTGGTAATTTTATTTTAGGATTATTTCAATATGTATTTACTTTGGTTTTTCTAAGAAACAAATTTATTTGTTGGATATTATTATATAGTTTTAATTAACACAGAACATAAATAAATTAGCTTTGCAAGCACAGTTTTAAAATAAGTCAATGGCAAGTATATACATTGGAAAAATAAAAGTTTAGTCATACTTCTTTTTTTTTTTGGAAACAATGCATAATGCTTGTTATGAAGCTTGAGAAAGTACAAAGTATTCTACACATGGTAGAGCCTTCTCAACCCATACATTAGTATTAGGGGACTAGGAGTCTTCATGTACTAACAAAGGAGCCACATGACTAGTGGTTTATTTAGCATGGGTAAACAAAAAAACATCAAAACTAGATGAAAGAAAGATGATATCTTTAATTTAAAGATTAGTTGGGTTTCGAGGGATAGTTTGGGACCGAAAAGCATGCACGAGGAGTTGGTCGTCTATTTCCCAATGGATGGAGCAAATGCTTCTATCAAGTGCCTGCTTAATTCCAGTACTTCTCGCTAATGCTTCACCAACTCCAGGGTCAAGGTAGCCTGGAACATGTTGGAAGCCACATAAAATAACCTAACACTAATGATCCTGAGCTGCAACACCCCGCCCACTCCTAGCTGTCACGCCCCCACTTAAGCATGACCAGCCAAGCACCATGCGCACCTACATCGTGCCACATGGCACCCCAAGGCCTATAATCGAACACATAGAAGTTAGTCGCCCTTGCCTAGCGGGATACTAACCAAAACTCAAGCGTAGCGTAAACGGAAGCAAAATCAACATAGCAAAGGCAACAGAAAATATTAATGATATAAACTCATTTATTAAGCCATATCCACTAATGTTATAAAATTCTTGCTACAAGGGGCACTACCACTTATAATCCAAGTTATAGCCTCTTTAGCAAACTATTACAGTTTAACAACCAATTAAATGACCATCCCGGCTATATACCCATCGCCCTACTGCCCGTATACTCTTTCTCGCACCTGCAAGACAAGGGGAGGAGGATAGGGGGGGTGAGTGTAAAACTCAGTAAGCAAATGTGCACACAAGCAATAACCACCCAAAGCATGCAATGCATAGCAAACGTGCCACCAATCAGCAAGGTATCCGGTCCTCCGTGATCAGGCCTACGGGTAAGCCAAGTGATGTACTCCGGGCCTACTTGCATAACCCGGAAGCCCTGCACACATGCACAACCGACTCCCACAGCCCCACGTACGAGGCATAACCGAATAGCCAACAATGTGCATATGGCTTGCTACCGAGGCACACATAGCGCCCTTCGTAGCACCACCCTTTGGCCAAGCGGATCCCACACCGCAATGACCCAACCTATCAACATACCAAGCGGGAAATATCCTCTGCAAGGTTCCATAACCTATCATGTGGCGCACATCACAAGTGCCCCCCATCTCACGGTACGTACAAGCCGCGCTTGCACTACCCACATGATCCATTGGCCAACGATCCACATCAATGCAAATGTATGCAAGTGCAATACACAGCCCCTTGAGCACAACCAGCAAGCCAAACATAAGTCAATAATCAATAACACATGCATCAGAGGTGCTAATAGCAAGCCAACCCAGCAATTGGGCCATCTGCCCAGCAAGCACACAATAGCAACTATCACAAGTACGCATCACCTACTTACCTAGCACTTTGCCACCAAATGCTAAGCATTCCTGCCCTATGGAGCCCTTGGGCATCCTAGGAACATAGGTCCCTGTTAAACACATATAAATACATATTATAACACAATCATAGCAGCCATAGCATAGAAATCACAATCCAAAGCCACAACACTTATCTTTCACAATTCGGGCAGAAGTTGCCCTGCACCAGCAGGAACTTCAACCCCCAATCTAGAGCCCTTAACGGCTGAACCAGGTTCGGGCCTCAACATAAGAGTTGTAGAACAACCTAATCCGAGCTCTTTAGCCTCAGATATGCCTTTAATACCAACACTGGGTCAAGCAGCATGACTGCTACTGGACAGTCGCAGCACAGTCAATTTGGAGAGTCCATAACTCTCTTGTTTCTACTCCAAAATCTAAATAACCGGTGCCATATGAAAGCTACAGATGTTAGCTAATCATAGGCTTTGGTTTCACTCAATTCCAACCGGTGGTTTGGCCGGAATCCCTATTTTAGTGGCCAGGGGTCTGTCTGGCCGAGAGCAGAACCCCTAGGCTCACTCTCCTCCTTTCCCCTCTTTTCTCTCCTTCTCTCTCTCTCTCTATCCTTAGCCACGATTTTAATCTGATCAGAATGGGAGAGAGAAGCCTGGTTTCACCCCTTAAGTGATGGTAAGTAGGTGACTAAGCTCCTACTTGCCACACTTGCCAACTTGGTGCCACTTGCACCAAGTTGGTGCCACCTCATGCTTAGTTGTGGCCAATTAGCCTATGCCACAAAAGCTGCTAGCTTGCACACCTAAGGCTTCCAGCACCTTATTCCCGATCTACTTGGCTCACTCTGATTGGTCGGTTTGGCCAATTACGTATTTACCCTCATCGAGCCCAATTGTGCACCGACGGGCACCCTAGTGCCCCCCGTTGTGCACCATTTGTGCCAACCCGAGCAAACTCGTATGTCATTTGGGAAATTGTGCCTCCAATGCACCAATTGAGCATAATTAATATATTCCTAACATAATCCATCATTTTATCGACTGATTAATAAAGTCGAGCACTCGGTATCCCCTAATAGGTCAACCGTGCCATCGGGTCACCACGAACCCATTTGTGCACATTAGGCCAAGCCAATATGCACCATTGTCCTCAATCCACTAGTAGCACGTGTTACCGATCCAAAACCCATAGTATCATGTACACATGAAATGTGAGCATCACGCACAAGATACCGAATACACGATCCAACTAACAAGAATGTCCTCCAAAGACAAGTAACACCCGGGTCTCATCAAATAAGTATCCCCCTAGGTACCTAGGTGTACCCGGGATATCACACTAGCCTTCTTGCATGCGGCATCTATGTTAATTTTAACAAGGCTTACCTCAAGCGACGCACCTTCTCGAAGATGCTAATTGTGTTGATACTCGTTGGGGTGGCGCTATTGGTTCTCTCTAGTATATTCTTAAAGGCATGAGAGAGTCATTGTTTTTCGTATTAGTTGTGCCTGCTCAATTGTTAAAAATGATTGGTTTCTCACTTTCTAGATCGCCACATAATAACAATTGCAATTTTAAATATGCCCTTGTTTAGTTTATTCTTCAGCATTTCTTAATGGAGAGTGTTGAGGATAAGGGTGGTTGAATTGATAAGGCCTTTTATGCTTGCACGACCACAAACTACCTTTAAATAGTGCAAGGTCGATTTATTCTCCTCGTGAAAAAGAGGGAAAAAAACATTTATGGTGATATGCCTCAGTAGAAGGTTGGTTTGGTAGCTTAGCATCATGATTGGAGTCTCTATAAGAATGAAAATTTTTGGAGAGATTTGAAATGACCATATCCATTTCCAGCATCCTAGCAACAAAACTTGATTATTCTAATTTGTAGTCTTTGACCAAGTCATTAGGAAGTGATACCCACTCCGCACCTTATACCTCCCATCTTTTGTGTATTTACATGATAGTTGATCATCAGGGAGTCGATGACTCAAAAAAGAATTTGACAAACTATATCCGCTATAGGTCTGCCCAACAAATTTAAAACAGAATCGGCTTTCTGAATGCGCAATTCCTCATTAATAAGTTCACACACCTTTGCATTTATTTCTAAAGAAGTCTCATGACTAGAGTTAGAACCAAAAGACCTTTCCCCACTTAGTTATCAATCCAAACTGCTATTGATTTAACATAGCCAATTATCCAGGTGTACCCTCTCTGAACTGCTTCTCGCGCATGGAAAACACTTCGCAATGTAAAGCTAAGGTTACGTCCTAATTATGCAGACATGAAGTTTTTATGCTTTTAATACCTAACATTGAGCACTTAGGCCAACAGAGATTGTGGGAAGAGTTGCAGTCTCAAGGTTGTTTAGTTATCATTGTTAGGTTGGAGTTTTCTAGTTTTAGAGAACGCTGACCCCTCATTCTTTTTGACATACATAGCTTCTCCCACACTAACCAACAGGGTCCTCTTTCCTATCAGCATTGTTCCCACCAGAATAGTCAAATTACATGTTCCATCTCATCGCATATAGCCTGTGGAAGCAAAAAAAAAAAAACTACTCACAAAATAAGTGGGAATGCTTTGTATGACAAACTTTATAAGTACATCCTTCCTCGCCCTAGATAATGTTGCTTCCTCCCAATGACTAAGCCTCTTACGAACCCTATGATAGTGCTGAAAATTGCTTTCTTAGATCAATCCATCACAGTAGGAAGACCCAGATACTTTTTGAATCGTCCACTACCTTAATTCTTTTCCACATTTGGACCTTAATAGCAAATTATTCATCCAAATTTCGACTTAGGGAACACTTTGAAATTTCAAAGCTAGTCCTCTATCATGAGGCTTCTTCATACACCCTTATGATATGGACTAAGGTTTCCACCTTTTGGCTAGTTGCTCCAATAGAAGGCAATCGTTAGTAAAAAAATAAAATATGGTGCTAGCAACCTTCACCCCATGAATCACCCCTTTCCGCTCTGCATCATAGATTAGAGTTGAAAATCCTTCAAAAATAGTAGGAAAAGGTAACAAGAAAGTGAGTCTCCTTGTCTTAAGCGCCTCTTGGGCCTAAAACTTGAGCTAGAATTCCCATTAATCAAAATAGAGTAAGATATTGTAGAGATACGATTCATGATTAAAAAATTAAACCCTCACAAAATCTTAATTGTCTTCATACTCTAAAAAAAGACCACGCCAGCCAATCCCATGCCTTATTCATATCCATTTAGAGCTCCAGGTTTCTTTTCTTCCCTTTTTCTTCTTCATTTTTTTTTTATTTTTTGAAAAATTTCAAAAGCTAAGAAACCATTGTTTGTGATTAACTGACCAAGAACGAACGCAATTTAGTTTAAGCTTATAATCGAAGGGATAATACATTTGAGTCCATCGACTATGACTTTGGCTATTATCTTATAGAAAATATTACACAAACTAATGGGATGGAACTATGATAGAGGATATGTATTAATCTAGTGTGAAGAGTGATCTACAGTTAGTTGTGATCAACGATAGAATTGTATTTAGGGTGTATCCTATCCTACATCTTGTTCATATCATTTAGGTGATGTACTTCATGTAAAACTCTCTTACTGGTATTATATAACACAATGGACAGGCCCCTGATTCTGAGTGCCTACATTTCACAATATACGTGTGCATTAGTGTCTTTATGGTAGCGGAGCCCTAAGAGCTTTCAATGGCAACCATAGATCCAAAATTGTCTGCCGAGTCCTCCTCCTCTAAGGTGGTGGATTCTAGTGGTAATCCTCACTCAACCCACACAATAGGCGCAAACATTCCTGATCCAGCCACACACCCACTCCACCAAATTCACCATCACGTGTCAATCAAACTAACAGAGACCAACTATGTCTTTTGGCGTGCCCAGATGACGCCCTTCCTTGTTGGTCTGGGTGTCATGGGTTATGTGGATGGCACCCTTCCTTGTCCTCCTGCCTTTGTGCCTTCAGAGGTTGCTGGAGAACCACCATAACCGAATCCGGCGTATCCACGGTGGATTCAACAAGATAGTTTGATATTAAGTGGCATTCTTTCCTCTGTCACTGAAGGTGTTTTTGGAATTGTTGTTAACAAACCCACTTCACGAGAAGCTTGGCTGGCACTGGAGGAATCACTAGCCTCCCCAAACAATACTCGTCAAATCGCCATTACAATGGCACTGCAGCGTCTCGAACAACAACATGATGAACCAGTCACTCGCTTCCTCAATCGAGCTAAGCGCCTTGCTGATGAAATGTTGGCATCAGGGAAGCCTCTTTCTACTAATGACTTCAATGTTTATATTTTTCGTGGCTTGAAATCTGAATTCAAACCCTTAGTGTCTTCTCTTCAGACTCGTCTTGAACCTGTTAAATTTTCTGAACTGCAAAGTCTCTTGATGAGTCACGAGTTTATTTATGATGATCCGGTTAAGGCACTCAATCTTGATATGCCGCCTTCTAAGGCTACTGATACTGCCGCTATAGCGTCTCCTGCACCCACAGCAAACATGGTGCAACGACAGGGTTTCTCTGATGATAACAAAGGCTCGTGGGGCCGTGGTTCTGGTGGAGCAAATAGAGGACGAGGGGGACGAGGTGGTCGTGGTTATGGCCGTGGAGGCTATGACAACAAACAAAACTGGAACAACAACTCTCGTCCTCGCTGTCAAATCTGTGGCAAACTTGGTCACACGGCGGGGAAGTGCTATCACCGAAACACAGCTCCTCAGCCTAGTGCACATACTGCCCATCATGTCTCTTATCCGCCTTCTACTTATGCTGCATCTACCTGGTTTCCAGACACGGGTGCAAGCCACCATGTAACACCTGATCACCAACAGTTTACTCATTATGAAGACTATGCAGGGTCAGACTCGGTTCAAGTTGGCAATGGTGCACAGTTGGCTATTTCGGGTATTGGCTCAAAACTTCTCCCCACTTCTCCTAAATCATTACACTTGAATGACATTCTTCATGTTCCCTCTATCACTAAATCTTTACTTTCCGTACAAAAATTTACAGCTGATAATCATGTTTTCTTTGAGTTTCACCCTCATCATTTTTGCATTAAGGAACAGGATACCCAGAAAACAATCATCATAGGACCGAGCATTGATGGATTGTATCAACTTCCATCTCCCAGTATACGGCAGCATCTTGAAGTGTTTCTTGCAGTTCGTGTGGCACCTTTAGTTTGGCACCGAAGGTTGGGACATCCCCACCTTCAAGTTCAACAACGCATTCTTCACAATAACAGCCTCCCAGTTCTTCGCAGTTCAACTCCTTCCCAGTGTTCCTTTAGTTGTTTTCATTGTCCATTAGGAAAAATGTCTAGGAGTCATCTTTCTGCTTCTAATAAGCGTGCTACGAAACCCTTGTCGACGGCTAGATTTCAAACATTGCGAACCAAACTCAACCTCGGGCAAAAACCGGGATGAGTTTGCGGGGGGATGTTAGAGGATATGTATTAATCTAGTGTGAAGAGTGATCTACAGTTAGTTGTGATCAACGATAGAATTGTATTTAGGGTGTATCCTATCCTACATCTTGTTCATATCATTTAGGTGATGTACTTCATGTAAAACTCTCTTACTGGTATTATATAACACAATGGACAAGCCCCTGATTCTGAGTGCCTACATTTCACAATATACGTGTGCATTAATATCTTTAAACTAAGATTCTAGAATTAACACTTGAGGAATAGAAATAATAAATGTGGAATTAAAACTAGCAAAACTATGATTATTAAGTAAAAAAAAGAACTATATTACTAATAATATGGGCCTAAGATGTCCCAAAAATTATGAATCAAACTTCCAAAAAATTACAATGTTCTATCTATCGAGTTTTTTTTTTTAACAATTTCTTGGCCCAAACTTTTTTCATATAACTACTTACTGTTATATCAAATAATTCTTTATTGGCTCGCTTTAAAATTATGTCTCGCATTGTCATTGAATAAGATAATGTAATATAAACCATAACAAATATATAAATTGATAAATACCCAAATCTCATACAAGCTAGATGTCATGTGGTCGGCATGTAACAGGGGACAACAATCTATCTTGATCAATACAAAGATCTCTTCCTTTCCAAAAAAATGGCTCCCTGTATTCATTTTATGTTAATTTGCCCAAAATAAAGGAAGGAAGGAGGATAAAGGAGAAAACCACATGCATTAGCCAATAAATTCAAAATGCCCGTTTGCAATTAGTGCTTTTCATTTTTTTTTACATGGAAAGATACAGATATAATTATTGGTGGAACTTCCAAAAGGTTTTGTGGTCGCCCGTGTACTGTAGAAGGAACAAGAAACACCATTCCCATAATAATACTTTTTTTTTTGTCAAAACTTTCCCATAATAATACACTACCTCAGAAAATCTGCTTTATAATGACGCTAATTCCCAGACCAAGCTAAGCTGCCATCTTTAATAGAGTAGTTACTACCATAAAGTAGACACAAGGTACTAACAAGTAACAACTGCAGTAATTTTCAACAAAAGAATTCCGGTGATTGATTGCTGAGGGCTCTTCCCATTTGATCAATTTTTCATTCTCGACAAAGAAAAAAAAAAACACCAAAATTTCAATATCGCCAGTTCACTAGCTAGCTGAACAAGTATAATAATCAAACCAAACCACGTAACCAACCGAACCCCAACCTTTTTGAACCGGGTGGGTATCCTATTATTCTTCAGACCGGCAACCTTACATATGCGCGACGCGTTGCGCATAACTCGCTCGATTCCCGTCAAACACCCCCCACCACACGTTTTTAAGACACAACACACACTCCCCCACGTGTCGGCTCCTGGATGTTCCCACGTATTAATCTGAAAGCGCCGGCGGCGGTTCTCGGCCCTTTTCCCCCCTGCACCTGACCGCATCCAAACAATCCCGCCCCCCTTTCTAAAATAAAAGAAAGATGCATAAGAGTCATAAACTCACCACCCAACCGCTTCATATTTAAACTGCCTCCCCCCTCCCTTCTCTCTCTCTCTCTCTCTCTCTCTCTCTCCCCCTCTCGACACGCATAAATCTCTGCTCTCGTTTGCGTATTGGAAAATTTCCATCTATTTCCTCGCCTAACGGGGGAAAAAAAGGAAAAGAGAGAAAAAAAAAAAAAGAGAGAAAAGGGAAAAGGAAGAAGAATTCAACATTCAAGTCTCACCGGATTCCTTTTCCCTCCGGTCACTCCTCTTCCCACCGCAATTCTCGCAACTAAACTTTTCATCTCTCTTCTCTCCACTATAAACCAAAAAGGATAAACCAAATCTCTCATTTCATTTACGTTCCTACATTTCTCTGTAACCGTCGTCGTAATTATTTTATCTATTTTTATTTAACAAAAAAAATTTGGGCCTTCACTCCCACTAGCCGAAGCCGAAGGCAATGACCTTCTCACAACCGTGCCATGTCATCGCCACCCCCGTAACCGTCATTTGGTGAGTGTGGGGTTCGTTCAGGCGGAATCTCCATACATAATACACATATTTTTCTATTTTTCTATTTTTATTTCTGGTTTTGGTTTCTATCATATGCATCCCTTTTGCTGCATCTCCACCGTATCTGATCAGAGCGCGACCAAGCCCGTACAAGACCACTTCCACATGGCACTCACTGCCAGATCCGACCCGAACGCCGGATCGGCCGGGCTCAACCTCCACGGCCACACCCGCAGCAACAGCATCGATTTCCCCAGCAGCAGGCAGAGCCAGCGCGGCTTCTCGATCGCCTCCCGCTCCGCCTCCGCCAGGGAGCCGATTCAAGTCGATGTCAAGATAAACGACATCGTCGGGAACGGGATTTCGGGGATTCTGCACAAATGGGTGAATTACGGCAAAGGATGGAGGCCCCGCTGGTTCGTGCTCCAAGACGGAGTGTTGTCCTACTATAAGATTCATGGACCTGATAAGATCGTGGTTAGTCAAGAGACCGAGAAAGGATGCAAGGTCATCGGCGAAGAGTCCATGAGGAGGATTGCCAGGCACAAGAGTAACAACCCACAGCATCGCCGCAAGCCAGTCGGTGAAATCCACCTCAAGGTCTTTGCCTTTCCTACCCTCTCACTCCCCCTCCCTCCCTCCCTCCCTCCCTCTATGCAACCGTATCTATAACTTGGCTTCTGCTTTTGTTAATTATTTAGTTAGCTATTAGTTCTTTCCTGTTTTGCGTTTCTCGGATATTAGAATTCTCTCTTGAAACGGAAAAAAAAGCGGTTAATTCTGTTTATGAAAATTGAATGCTTATTCGGGACCTCTATATCCGTCTGATTTTTCTTTTTTCGTTTTAATGGTTTTGATCTTCACTATTTGTTTTGCAATTATCAGTTGAACACATGGATTTTGTTATGCATTTTTGAAAAAACAAAAGTATTTTCTTAACAGAAATCAGTCCGATTGAATTTTTACAGGTATCGTCGATCCGAGAGAGCAGATCGGACGACAAGAGATTCTCAATATTCACAGGGACAAAAAGGCTTCATTTGAGAGCAGAGACGCGCGATGATCGTTTCGCTTGGATGGAGGCATTGCAGGCGGTGAAGGACATGTTCCCCCGCATGTCCAACAGCGAGCTGATGGCTCCTATCAACAATGTGACCGTATCCACGGAGAAGCTGAGGCAGCGGCTTCAAGAAGAGGGTGTCAGGGAGGCTGCGATCCAGGACAGTGAGCAGATCATGAGGAGCGAGTTTGCTGCCCTGCAGAACCAGATTGTGCTTCTCAAGCAGAAGCAGTGGCTCCTTATTGACACTCTGCGCCAGTTAGAGGTACATGTAATGAAAAGTAAAAATCAACATGCCATTGGAATTCCGACTAATTCTTATTGTTGCTCTTCTGTTTCTTCAATATGCTCTTCTGTCCAGAGTTGCTCACGTTCCATATGATTCCTAGATAGTATAAACTAATTCAGTAGTGAGGTTGTCGAACCCAACAAAAAAAAAAATCAGTTATGAGGGTGGAGGAGATTTTTTATGGGTTGCATTCTTGTCAGTTCATGAGTTGTAATTTGTTGACCAGCGCAATGATAATTTTGTATAGAAGTTCATTTGGTTGGTGAGGTGGACAGCTGTGTATCATTTTTAAGAATAATCAATAAGTTTTTTTTTTAATTATTCTTAATTAACCTATATTAATTTTGTTGGTGTTTGCCGAATGTCATTATTTTATGCATTCCTAAGTTTCTGCGGTTCATGTGATGTCAACCAGTCAATCTTGGACTGTTACTTTGACTTTTCTTTTCAATTTGCTCTACCTTAACTTTACTGTCTATCGATATAGAAACAGATGTTTTAGATTTGTTTCTCTTTTGGGCTTTCTTAGTGAATTTTTCTCCATGCAGACCTATTTAGAAACCAGGCGAAATCTGCACTGTAACCCAAGTGGAGCTCAGAAGTGTTATGGTTATGATGTCTCTAGGTTGGGGCAATTGTCTCCAGATAGATGCTATTGCGAATAGCGGATATAGTTTTACATCTTTGAGTGACGATGACATGGTTTTGGATAGATCACAAGCAGGCGTTTGATTTCCCCTGTAAATTTTGGGGATTGACTGGTTTCTTTGAGACAGTTTATGCTTGTTTCTGAGTTAATCATGATAATTGTACTCGGCTCTTTAAGTTTAAGCTACTCACTAAATGTTGTCCAACATGCATTTTTGTGATGAATAGATGGTACTGCATATCACAATGCAGAAAGGAATTAGCTGCGCCTTTATGCATTTCTGATTGTTTTGGGGAAGCCTCCCATTTCTTTTGACAATTTCTGCAAATATTCAACCTATTTTTATGAAGGCGATTATTGGCCTTTTCATCCTAGTAACTGTTCCTAGGATGACTATTGGTGCAACTTATTGTTGTTTTGTCAATGATTCCTTCACTCATATGAATCTGGTTTCTTTCACATATTATCTTTTATTAGTATCTATGGCCAGGTTGGGTTGTTTTGGTTTTCAGATTCTTCTTACACTTTCTCAGTCTCTCTTTCAACTGTTTTCTGTGATTTATTTATTATCCTGCATCTCGTTTTTGTGACTTATTTTCTTTTCTTTTTTTTTTTTAATCAAAAGCACCATATATGGCTGTTGGTTAAAATTGTTTTTGTCTTTATGCTTCATAGAGTGAAATCCTACTATCCTCCCCCATTTGAATCACTATGCTGTAGTATCACTAAAGGACTGGGATGCTAATACTGTGCTGTCCTACCCCAATAAATTTTTGAGGGAGCACGAGATTTTCCTCTTCTTTTTTGACTACATACTAGTGTGAATAATGGAGTTGTCAACACATGATTCTCGAGGCCTCTTGAAAATCTTATACATGTTGGGGTCTTGATGGTTCAAGTGATAGCAAGGGGTTGACTGTGCTATATGAACGCTCTATTTGCATGTATATGTCCTGTTTTGGCATCTTTTTTTTTTTAACTGGTAAGATATACTTGGCTGCTGCGAATGTGTCATAGGTTTGTTAAATATTGTCGTTTCATGTTAGGATGCCCCAAGTTTTGTTTGGTTCATTAAAAATAGTGGCGACCATTCCTATGGCTAATCTTCCTGAAATTGAACCAATTTTTGGAATTTACTGTCATGAAGCTCGCAAGCCTCTTGATCACAGTTTTCTTTGTTACCCGTATCTGTTACCTTTTACTTGTTAGTTATATAATATGTTTTTGTTTGATCAGCGAGCCAAGGGTTACTTTACTTAAACATGGTTCCTCTCAGTTTAACTTGTCTAGTTTAGATCTGGAAATTACTCATTTTTCAATTATGGTTGATGTCGTTCCATGTTCTATTAAGCTTGCTTTCTATTGTTTTGTAGACAGAAAAAGTTGATCTGGAGAATACAGTGGTTGATGAGAGTCAAAGGCAGTTCAATGATCAGGGGGCTACTTCAGTCTCAAGACAGGACAAGTTTAGTGGTTAGTTGCTGTTTTATCAATCGACTTGATTCATCATGCTTATAGTGTTTGTTAAAAACTGCAGATCCGAGTGATAAGCCCTGGGTACCAATTTTTTTCCAATTCTGATTGCAGTCAAATACATTTCGCTATACTGCAAATGCCTGTTTGTATTAGTGCAGTACCAATTAATGAAAGGTCAAAAACTGGTCTAACTAGCTGATTTAATCACAATGAAATATGATGGTTAATTATATATTGGTTTGCTCCCCTTCCTGTTTGAAATTTGTGCACTTGTTCGACCAAAAAAAAAAGAAATTTGTGCACTTGTTCCATTTCATGTAAAAGTTCTAGTTTCTGTTTTGGCCTGTCCCACAATGCTTGCTTGGGATTCAGTTTTGTCAAATTCCTCTTTCTCATCAGAGCTGAGGATTACTTTCCAGTAGGTTTTGAGTTACACATGGAATCTAGGTTTTTTTCCTGAACAAACCGGCATAGTTGTCCAATGTATTTCATCATGAGTGGCTGAAGTACATCAGCTTGGTGTTCTGTTGTTTCATTCCAGTGGACATGTTTTCTTCATACTAGAAGAGTATCCCAGCCAAGCACAGGACTAGTTGTCATTTCCGGTGGACTTATTGTTGATGGTTTTAGGTTCTCTATCTTTTAAAATACTTGATTCTATTGTAACCGCTGCTCCTTCTACCTTGATCCCTCAAATGTCTCACCAATTTTCTGTTAACATTTTGATTTTCATTCATTCTTTTTTTGAACTCAGTCTTCTTCTAGGCCTCAGATTGCTAAATGTTTTTTTTGTTGGTTTCCTTCCAGAAGCAAGTAATACTGAAAGTGATGATGATAATGAAAGAGTTGATGCGGCTGAGGAAGAAACAGATGAGGAAGAGAATACCTTCTTTGATACACGCGATTTTTTATCATCAGGTTCTTTCAGAAGTAACGGGTCTGATTTTCGGGCATCATCTTTTTCTTCAGATGATGAAGGGTTTTATGGCCCGGAATCAGAAGATGATGTCGATCCTTCCATTAGATCTGTGGGGGCAAGTTATCCTTATATTAAGAGGCGCAAGAAGTTACCTGATCCGGCTGAAAAAGAAAAAGGTGTCAGTCTTTGGTCCATGATTAAGGATAACATTGGAAAGGACCTTACTAAAGTCTGTCTTCCTGTTTACTTTAATGAGCCTCTTTCTTCTCTTCAAAAATGTTTTGAAGATTTGGAATACTCATACCTCCTTGACCGAGCATATGAATGGGGAAGAAAAGTAAGTCTCCACAGAACTGCTTCCCTTTTTTCTTTTATTCAAATTTTTGTGCCCCTGAAAAATACGTTTATGGACTCATAATTTTTATATTTAGCTCAATCCTGCATGCAAAATGGATCTAGATCTATTTCTCTGATAATTACTTAATTGCACAAAATATTATCCCATTATGTTTGTGGTTGAATAACTCTTAGAATAATCTATTACTTACAGCATTTTGTTTTAGTTACCTATCATGTTGGAGAATATAGCTATTGCGGTGAATTATGTTATTTACAGCATGAACTGTTCTCACGCTGCTGCTGGTGGTGTTGTTTAAGTTAACATGCTTGTATTTAAGTTAATGTGCTTGGAAAATATAGCTCATTTTTTGTGGTAAATTTTTATGGGCCACTTAATTCATTATACTGATATTCCCTCTGTTTCAGGGAAATAGCCTCATGAGGATTCTCAATGTGGCTGCTTTTGCTGTATCTGGATATGCTTCCACTGAGGGAAGAATATGCAAACCTTTTAATCCATTATTAGGGGAGACATATGAGGCTGACTATCCAGATAAAGGCCTTCGGTTTTTCTCAGAGAAGGTTTGGCATCTAGTTCTGAAAGTTCAAATCCTTGGTGGTAATTCTAAAAGTTCAAATTATTTTTTGCCTTGTTTGAGGATGGGTAGGATAGGCTATACCTTGCTGAAGAAGAAAAGACTCTGAGGTTAATGTAACATTTCAGTGGCTGGCTTCTGTGCCTCTGTTTCATGGGATGGCTTGTGGAGGAATGATGCGAAGTGATGCTATTCTTTGAATTTTCTGTCGTACTCTGATGGAGGCCCACAAAATATATGAGAATGAACAAGAGCCCCCTGGAGAGAAAAAAATGGTCGTTAACTGTTTGATAAAGATCTTTTCGCCTTTAATTGAAGGAATGGGATGTAATGAATCTACAAGTTCATGGAAGACTGCTGTTCTGTTTGTAACACAAGCTTGTGTCTCAATTGTTTGAGTCACTTTCTGACTTGAACATATGTGCATTTTTTTTTTATTGTCTTACTTTCAGTATGATGCCCCTTTTCGTTTCTCCCCAGTATTCTAGTCTGTCTTCTTTCCTATATTAAGTGATTGATTAGTCTGCAATTTTTTTATCAGGTCAGCCATCACCCTATGATTGTTGCATGTCATTGTGATGGTACAGGGTGGAAGTTCTGGGGAGATAGTAATCTGAAAAGTAAATTTTGGGGTCGCTCGATTCAACTTGATCCTGTTGGTCTCTTGACTTTGGAATTCGATGATGGAGAAATATTCCAATGGAGTAAAGTACGCTATGACGCAAATGCTATTTAGCCTAGCGATGTTCCTCTTTGAACTTCCGATGCTGACAAAAATGTGCTGTCATCTTCAGGTTACAACTTCAATATACAACCTCATACTGGGAAAACTGTATTGTGATCACTATGGAACAATGCGCATAACGGGAAATCGAGAGTATTCTTGTAAACTGAAATTTAAGGAACAGTCTATCATAGATCGAAATCCTCATCAGGTATTGCTGTCTATTCTTTTCAGATAATTGTTTCTCTATTGGTCAAGTATATGGATATGTATGGTCAATGTGATGGCATTTAGTTTCTCTTTTGCTTCTTGTTTGCTGTTTGGTTAAGATGATGGGACGTGTCAAAGTTTTTGAAATTTTTTGACTTAGATGCTCAAGTAAAGGATCTGGGAGCATGCTGTAGCACTCTGAAAAGCATTTTGTGCCCTCTGTTTTGGGAGGTTTTAGCGTCTTTTATTTCAGCCCAGTAATTTTGGTTTGTGTTGGTCATGGTCAAGGGTTAGATCTCTTTTTACTTTGCTAATTCAGAGTGCAGTTGGCAAATATTGTAAGCAAGGTTTCTGTTTTTGCTGCTGGGAAGTTTAGAGCTTCAGGTTTACGAAGGTTGTAGCATATTTAAATAAATAAATGTTCACATGCGAACATTTTTCTTATCTAAGCTGTAAATGAGCACCTTGTATTGTTCATACCTCTGCCTTGTTACTTAAATCCATCTGATTGTGGATGTTGAAAATATTGCTTCTATGCATGTCTAGCAAAATTGCTATGGTGTATTCTGAGTTTAGATTTTATGTTTATTGTTTCAGGTTCAGGGAGTCATCCAAGATAAGAATGGTAAGACAGTGGCAACACTCTTAGGAAAATGGGATGAAAGCATGCATTATGTGAATGGCGAGTATTCTGGGAAAGGAAAAGGGCCCGAGTCACTCAAAGATGCTCATATGCTGTGGAAGCGAAACAAGCCGCCCAGATTTCCTACGAGATATAACTTGACTCGGTTTGCTATAACATTGAATGAGCTCACCCCTGGACTCAAGGTATTGCTTTATTTATGCATTTTTGTTGGATGATTTAGTATAAAAGAAAAACCAAGATGGCAGACAATTGTATATTGTTGCTATTTGCCTGGTTTGATTTTGTGTGATTATTATGTAGGAAAAATTGCCACCTACGGATTCAAGGCTCAGACCTGATCAGAGATACTTGGAAAATGGTGAATTTGAAATGGCAAATTCAGAGAAATTGCGGCTAGAACAGCGCCAACGGCAGGTAAGCTGTGGTATTTGTGGTTTTGAATTCGCATTTAAGTGGTGATATGGGTATGTCTTTCCATATGCGTTGGTTGGTTTTAGAGGTCAATTGAGAGATTTTGTTCTAGGGGGAGTAACTTGGATGCATTTGCTTCACATTTCTTATGTGTTTTGTGTATTATGATTGTTTCTTTAAGGGGGAAAAAAAGGTTGATCTGATGAATATTGTTGTGTTGGCTGTGATGTTAATGCACGGGCTTACTGTTTTGATATGGATCAGGCCCGGAAGATGCAAGAGAGGGGCTGGAAGCCACAGTGGTTTGCGAAGGACAAAGCAACTGATTCATACCGCTACATTGGCGGGTATTGGGAGGCAAGAGAACGTAGAAACTGGGACTCATGTCCTGATATATTTGGCCAAATTTCTACTGATCAGAACATTGATTAAAGTGATGACCTTTTAAGCGCAAGCCCAAAAAAAGAGAAAAGGAACATCCATTAAAGTTAATTCGCACATAGTTTCCCAATTCTTTTACAATTTTTTTTATGGGGTAAGGGGCTGGGGTGGTGAATGGTTTCCCCGCTTGGAGTAGTTTAGGTGCCCCATGACTTCCATGTAAGTAGATTAAGAATAGAATAAGGCAGTTAAAAATGTTAATCCGCAGTTTTCGTCTTTCCATTGCATGCCACCTATATCTCCTCTGCATTACTGAATTTAACTGCAAGGTCCTTTATTTTTTTTTGTTCTAAAGGCAGATTTCGTTAATTGGATAATAAAGGATGCGGTAGAGTCTGCTTAAGGGCTTGTTAGCTTGGATTGATAAGCGTACCATCATATTCGTGCTAGCTTGGGTTGATTTATGATTTTCTGCTCTCTCAAATCACAGTTTTCCACAGAAGCGAACACGCACAAGATAGTATATTTTATTTGATACGACTTAGTTTTCTCCGTTTGGTGACTGTCGCACTTGTGATAGCTTCCGTCAAACGCTTTCAAGCATTCTATGAAGCTAACGTGAAAAAAAAAAAAAAAAGAACTCTTGATAGAATGAGAAGAACCTGAACCTGAACCTGAAGCTGGACTTGAAGCAGCTACAAAGCTAGCGGTCGCAAATTGAAGCCGGGCAGAAGGTGTGTTGGGGTTGTCGCTTGCGCTCGTGCCAGCAGTACTCTGAGCTGGGCTGTCACTATATGAGACAAGAGGCCCAAAAGAATTATGCATAAAAACATCTTTTGAATTTGAATACGTTGGATCCGCGCTATGGCGGGAAGACAGCAGACGAGAAAAAGGAGTAATAAAGGGTGATGAACTTTACAATGGTAGGGGATCGAGCTGCAAGAAGATGGATCATCAACTTACAATTGTTTACCAATCTTTTATTCACGGCGAGGATCATCAACCTTATGATTGTTTACTGATATTTTATTCAAAACGATTTTTTTTTGTTTGAAAAAGTCTAGGTTGATTAAAGAGTTTTTCCCTGGGTTTTTTTCGTAGGCTCTTACAAAGTCTCACCCAAACCCATACCTAAAACTTTTCGAATGAGTCAAGATTCAACCTAAAACTTTTTCCAAGACACAAAGAGTGAGTCACTCTTTGTTTAAAAAAATTAGCTTATTTGCTTTAAATAAGCTCAATAAGAGGATTTTTTACACTTATAATTTCTTGCTCTAAATGTCAAATGAAGATAAAAATTGGGTGCTCAATGACTAAAGACAATTAAGATAAGTTTGCCTTTATGAAGGTTTGGGTGCTCAATGACTAAAGACAATTAAGATAAGCTTGCCTTTATGAAGATTTGTGAAGGGGATTGAGATAACCCTAGAAAGAACAAAGTAAATAGTGAAAGAATCAATATTCATGACCAATCACGTCATGACCATTCAAATCCAGAAATTCATGACCAAGTTGTACAGATGTATATTTGGAAGTTTTGTCCTTTTAACCAAACAATTAGAAACTTCCTTACTTGAATGTACACCTCTTCTTCTGCCGATTAGAAGAATTTGGCTTGACATAGCTCCTTGTGGAAAGGAGCTACAAACAAAATTCATTTTTACTTTCCCCTTTATTATTCTTTGCTTTTGAGTTTGCTGGAAAGTTACAAGATTAGGAGAGAAGGTTTTTGTGAATTTAAATAGTTGACAAATCAGGGAAGAAACGACGAACAGAAAAAGCCATTATGGTTGTTTTGTTTCACGCTTTGCCCACAACAATTGAAAAACAAGCCACAAATTTTGTAAAATGTCACTGTATAGTTAAGTGGATGTGAAATTTATAAAAGGGGCTTAGTTTAACAGCATAGATGAGCCCAATGAATTTAGGTACAAAAATTATATGAACCGAAAAGGAATGAACCCATAAAATGGAATGAAAATATAATATATGGGCTGAGCGGAAAATATGTTTGACCCAATATACATGTAATACATATTTTAGAAAAAGTATTGGGATGCAACAATTCGTCTATAAACCAAGCAGATTGAAATACTCTATTATATAATAGTTTGACAACATCCGAAAAAAAAAAATCATTGCTTTAACCTAAGCAAGCATAAACCAGTAGAGCATGAACCAACATGACAACTAGGGGGGTAATTTGGCTCAGCTAGAAGGATAATAATTATACAAAAACACAGTCGTTGCAATCCCACAAGCAAACAATAGAATATAATGGTAGGAAATAAGAATCATGATAAATCCTGATATAGAAGATGCGAGCAAGATTCAACAATGGAAAGTATACTATTTATTTCAAAAGAAATAAATATAAAAAAAATAGACTTGGCAGTGGTAAAAAAAAGAAAAAAAATTCAAAGTACACAAACATTGCCAACAAAAAAATAAGAGATAAACTAACAAATATACAAGAAGACACATACAAGCATGAGCACTTCTACTCCAATGAAGGTGAGCATCATATTTAAATGAATGATATCGATATTTATTTTCAAATTAATATTTACAATGTGTTGACACAAAAACTTCAAATGCATATGGTATATTGTTTGTTTCAAGCTAAAGTTGTGAAAATAATAAACAAAAACTGTACGCCAAAAAAAAAAAACAACCATGGTAATATGTGTGCAAATATTATGGAAGGAAGATAGATGTTTTTAATAATAAAGCATAATGTGAAGGAGAAAATTGCAATAGATATGGCCAATACAAGCCGTAAAACTCTAAATGAACAAGATATATATTACAAATTTATGAAGAAATTAATACAAAGTAATAATGATTGTATGTTAAGACTTGGGGTGTCTGATGGAAAAAATAATACAATTTTTACCTTATTTGAAGAGGCAAAAGCAGTAATCAAATGTAACGCCTGTGAGAACCCGGACTAAATATCTCTTTGGCTTTCTCACCTAAACCTTGGAGTCGCTATCCAGATTTTATTCATTGGGAAAAACCATCCCTGCTTCATAGCAGATAAAAGAGACTAATCGATGAAACCAAAATGCCAAACTTGGGAGTTCGTCATGAGTAGGAAGGTATTTGACACCCCCACTTATGCTTGAGTGAGATAATACTTACTTTTAAACAAAACATGCATGTCGTGTATGTGTGTGTGTGAACCAATCAAATCATATAAAGCATATCATCGAACAAAATTTAATCACATAGCATATGCATATGCATATACACAAGTATAAATAATAATAAAGACAAGGAAAAAGAAAAGGAAAATAAAATTTGGGCTTGCATCTCAATCAACTAGAGACTACCTATGTAACCCAACGATAGGAATTGAATCCCACGTAATTCTTACATCAAAATAACTCTCAAACAACTAAATAATCAATCAAAATCATCAAATCGAAATCAAGAATCGAAAATGGAAGAGCATAGTTACCTTGGCCTATGGATATAAACTATAAGTTGAATAACTGCAATTTCAATAATGAAAACATCAGAATTAGCTTTTGGTCGAAATGGAAAAGTTGCAGATCTCTCTCTTAGCTTTTTAGGGACACCAAGATCACAAGAATCCTACGTCTGGAGCTCAAGTTATGGCTTTACTACCCAGGCTTGTCCTCCCAGGGCGTCGGCTTCGTGTTTTTGCTTTCTAGACTCGTAGATTGTGCTTGCTTGCTCATCACTCCTTGATTTTATCGTGCTTAGGAGCTATGGCCTGAATAGGAAGGCAACTAAGAACAATCACGTGAAATCTGAGAGAGAAAAGTAATTGGAATCGTGAAAATAAAAGAGAAGAGTACTTTTGGGCTAATGCGCCTTGTAGACAATTCCCAACCCCTAAAACTGAAGGAGCGGGGTTGTACTTATAGTACACAAGGTCCTAGAAGTTGATTAGTTGATCCTAGGGTTGAAAACTATTCCCTAAATCCAAGGGTTATGGTGAAAATTTGAAAGAAAAAGGGGAAAAAAACCCCCGAGAAACCGCCTAACAGGGCAACATGACCGCCAGACTTGGGCGGCCATCCGTACAAGACCACCAGGCTTGGGCAGTCATCCTTACAAGACCCCAGGTGGTGGGAAGACTGCCCAGAAACCGACTTGAAGCTCCTATTTTTTCAGGTTTTTTACTCTTTTCAATTCTTGGATTTCTCCTTGACTACAATTCCATTCCAGACAATTAAGCATGTTTTGTAACAGCCCGGGTAAAAATTTTGAATTTTTACCGGACTGTAAAAGTCTATTTACCGTGATTTACTGTTGAATTAATCTTGGGTAATTAATTCAAGGTAAATCGGGAGTCGTTTTTCGAAACCGAAGGTTTTCCCGCGCTCGTGATTTTCCCGTGAATTTTTCGGAACTAAGTTGGTATTTTTCGGGTTTCGGAATTTCTCAGAAAATCACACCGGAAAATAACTAGCTCCTCGGCGTCTCCCGCCTCCTGCCGGCGTTGCAGCGCTGGTTTTCCGCCGTCCCTGCGCCGCTCGTGCCGCCTCGACGCCGTGGTTGAGCTCGCGTTCCCTCCTGTGCTCGTCGTTGCCGTCGCGCCGTCGCAACCCGCAGGTACGACCCGGGTTCCGCTCGATCCGTTTCATGTAAACGGGTCGCACAGCTTCTTGGCTTGGTTGTCTTGGGCTCGGTTGGGCAGGCGCTGGGCCGGACCTTGGCGGGCCTGCTGCCTTGGTCTGGGCCGGCACTGTTCAGCCCAGTCCACTTAATTTAAAAAAAAAACAATTTACTTATATACAAATTTATTTATACATAACCTGATATATATTTTGGAAAAAAAAATATAGTTATTTTGAGTAAATTACTGCCAATTTAAATCTGGTATTTTTGTTAAAATATAAATATATTTACTTGGTTAAATAATTAAGTTTTGTTTTGGAAACCATTTTTAATTGGAAAAGTATATATACACCTTGAAATTAAATTCTGTAAATTTAATATATATAGTATTTCGTTTGGAAATTATGATTTTGGTGTATGTATATAAATATGTATTTTGTAAATTAAAAGTAATTATGTTGTGTGTAGGAAATTCAATTGTATATATATTTAGAAAAGATAAATACTAGACAAATATTTTCTGAAAATTATAAATAGCTTATTATTTTCTGGAAAAATTATGATGAATATTGCAAGATAAGCTTACGAATCAGAATATTTTCTGAAGGTACCCTTTCTTTCTGATTCGATAGGCTAAATAGCCCATTTCTTTCTGATTCGGTGTCTAAATCTTGGAGTTACATATGTAAGTCTGGGGAGGAATGTTTTCATGATACGTTCAGGTTAAAGGATCAGGTAGCTGTGAAAGTTCAAAACGGGCAGTGGTGTAGTTTTTGGTTGGACAAATGGGCAGACGGGGTGGTATTGAAAGAGTCGTATCCTAGGTTATTTAGCCTATCGAATCAGAAAGAAGCTTACGTGGCTGATGTTGCAAGATCTGATCATGGATGTACATCATGGGTGTTTTCATGGCGAAGGCCCCTGTTTTCATGGGAGGAAGAGGAGGTGGAGCGTATTAAAAATAGGCTGAGGAATGTGCATATCCTCTCGGATAAAGCTGATGCATGGTACTGGACGGTTGACAATGATGGGATGTATTGTGTTAAATCAGGATACTCATTCATCTACAATGCGGTGGCATCAGGAAGCAGAAAGCCATGGGTATGGCTGAATTGTGCCCCTTTTAAGGTAGAATGCTTTCTCTGGCTGGCTTTTAATCAAGGGATTGCTGTTAGATCAACTCTACTCCAGAGGAACATTATTTCGAATGAAAATGCAAACTGCCCTTTGTGTGCTGAAACGGTCGAAACAAGAGACCATTTGTTTATTCACTGTCGTTTTACTTGGTGCATATGGTCTAAATTGTGTGAATGGTGGGGAGTGAGCTGGTGCACACCGGGTCCATTGGAAGACTTCTTCGTACAGTGGATGGGTCTTGTTGGGTCTTCTCGTGTAAGAGCTGCTTGGATGGTTATCTTCTATGTTTGCATTTGGAGTATATGGCTTGCAAGAAACAAAGTGGTGTTCAAGTCTCAAGATGTTGANGTCTTTCCATTGTCGTGAGCACTTCGGACTCACCCCTCACCTGCGGGCTTTCATCCCGTAGGATGAGTTGTCTCATGTACAGGCTTGGTGCATTCCAGACAGGCTGCAGCGTTTTCCCTCGGACAGGCTTGGATCCATAGATTGCATGTGTTGCATACAGTGTTAGTGAGTTTAAGTCTTCCGCTGTGCATGTTTTTATTACTGTTGGGCCATTGGGCCAGTTTTGATATGTTACTGTTGGGCCATTGGGCCGTGTTGAGATATTATCGATGTTTTTGTTATGGGCTGTTGAGCCCGGATATTTGTTTTATACACTGTATGCTGAGTCATTTTGGGTTGGGTTGACACAGTTCCGGCTCGGGTTTACTGTGTACGGTAAATTCGGGTCGGGGCGTTTCATTTTTGCTAGCTTCTAGTAACCTCCAACTTTTCTTCTTTTCTCGATTACTTAATCTCCACTCCAAGTAAATCAATTAAATCCCCTTTATGCCCAAATAACAAAAAAAAAATGGCAAAATAATTTTTAGACTTTAATAGGGGCTTGAATTCAAGAAAATCTGATATTATTGGGTTCAAAAATTTATCCTAAGACTGGGCCTAAGCATATAGATGATCCGCTAATCAAACTATTGGGTTATCATGCCAAATTAAAGTCCACTAATCAAATAAATCAACCTTGAGCTCTAAAATACTAATAAAATCAAATAAAGAAATCGATGTGTCAAATTTGAGTGTTTACAACGTCATTGATTATATAATGACGTCGAGCACTAAGGTAAATAATTAATGCCATTTAATAGTTGAATAAATTAATTTTTATAATTACTAACAAATTTAATTATTTTAATTTTTTAAGGAAAATGAAGATATTGAAAAGGTGATTAGTTGCCAAGATAAAAATATTATATCTTCTTAACAAAAATGAATAAAGAAAACGTAAAAAAATAAGTGAATCCCGATTTGTTGAGGAGGAAGTATGATTTGCAAATTCTAAAGTTAAAAAAGAAAAAAAGAAGAAGCTTGATTTGTATTGCAAATGAAAACAACACATACAATCTATTTTGGAAAAGTTTAAGACGAAAAAAATGTACAAAATATTATTACTACAATTACTATTTAAATAATTTTTTATTTTGGACACACTTACTATTTTATATTAGTGCATAGTATTAATAACTATTACTATTTATATAATATTTAATTACTTTTAAAAAATACTATCTCACATGTGTTGCATAAAAACTAGTTTTTTGTTTTTTGGTGTAAACATTTTGCGATATCATTGACTGTGTCCAAAGAAAAAACGTTGCTTCTGTTTCCCAAGCAATGAACCTCTACGAACAAATCTGCAAGATTCAACAACATTGGAGGGGCCAAAACATGGATCAACTCACCACAATAGGTATATATTCTAGGAGTTCATTGTTAGTATTTTTATGTAGTGTATATCATCTAAAAACACATCTCTGTTTTTCCTTTCCTTCAGGGGATAGAAAGAGATTTCTCATGGTGTTTATGGATATCTAATAGCTTTAAAAAAAAAAGTCAATGATGGTACCACTGGCAACCCATTTCATGTTTCTTAGAAAAGGAAATGGAGACTGCACCACCAATTGTGGCTCCAAATTTATAAACAGAGGGAGTGGGAGAGGGAAGGGTGGGCACATCACCCCAAATCTTTAGTTTGCTGATTTGGGGAAACATCATCATCTTTCAGGAAAAGGGTTCTCATGGCGTACAAAACAGACATTTTGACATGACAGCCTACTCTTTTTCATTATGACATGAAAGATTGAAAAGCATTAAGAAAGGCCACTGCATGCCCTATCCTCCCAGAGACCTACACATGCATGGGATCCTACCGACCAGGCCATCATCACATTTTTCATCTTACCCATCGCCATTTTTTATCTTTATCTACTTCTTTCATTTCCATCATGTCCATATCTGACTGCTATAATAGACTATTGCATATTTGCACCTCCTCGTGGATTGAGAGAATTTGGTTAATTTTGAATATTCAAAGAAACCTTAATTATATGCAATCTAGACATTTTCGTTCAGGATTTGGAAAGAAAAAAAAAAAAAGCTTGCTTGTCGTTTGTTTGTTTAAAAATCCGATTGATTTTAGTTATGTTGTTAGTTCATGAAATTATCTGCATAGGGAAGCTTTTTATTGTTTTCATACTTAAAATGCAACCTGCAATTGCCACATTATTTGGTGTATACACTGCAATGGACGGAAAATATATAACAAAAACCAGTCTTTCTTTTAGTGGAAGCACTTACGTTACAATTTCTTTTGATGGAGAACTCGAAATTATTTGAAAACGTGGCAATCTAGTTAATTTTTTATGTCAGTAGTGGGCAATCTTAATTGTTGTTGGACATCCACTTCTTACATTGTTGTCATTGTGGTTTAAGAAATAGAATTCAAATTATATATTATGTAAGGATGTTTGAATTTTGAGAAATTCAAGATTGGGAATGATAGTAACAATTTTGAGTTGTAGTACTGAAGGTATGTTTAAAGGATTAAATGAATTGGGTAATATTTGGTTTGTGCAAGGTCAATGATTGATAAATGAGAGTGATTATGGATTTTAGTGTTGTATATGCCGATTCAGTGAGACTCTTCGGCTATTATTTTTGATTGTTTCTCAAAGAAGAAGATCATGTTTGACTAAAGTCGATGATCGACATTGTATGGTGGAGTTCTTGTTCGGAAACATGTTTGATGTGTAAATTTGATTGTTTTACAAGATTCTACTTGGAAGTTTTTGGCCAACGACACTTTGATACTGGATAACACATGTTGATGTCAGTTAATCACTTGGTTGATTGACTTGTATATACCATCACACCAACTGAAGCGCGTGCCTCGCGCGTGAAACCCTCTCAACTACCCCATGTTGACATCCCGTAGGACCATACCTTGCTCACCCATCTCCCTCGGCCTTCCCTCCCGGCGTTTATCACCACCACCACTACCTCCCCTAACTACCCCTATTCCATTGCATCAACCCTACCATCCCTCGTTGATCCAAAACTGTATCCAACCACAGCCTTCACACAACCTTAACCTGATACCATCAACCACAAACACTTTGAACCGCAAGTTACACTACCTACTTCCAACACAGTTACCACACAAACCATCCATCAACAACCACTTACACCTGCTCTGAACCCCATCCATTCTCAAGGTCCCCTCATTCAACGCAGAGTGCCTCCCCCTCAAACAACCACTATAGTTATCCCCACAAAACCCAATTTCTTTTCCAAATGGAGTCAGAAGAACATCCAGAATGCTATTGAAAATAACCAAATCAACAGTGTCTACCTACGGAGTATCCCGTCCAGATGGAACCCAACAGATATACATCTCATTATGTCCCGATTCGGCGAGGTATTAGATGTGTTTATTCCCCAAAAATTGAACAGAGAAGGAAAGAGGTTTGCTTTCGTCAGATTTCAGAACAACATCGGTATCCAGAAGCTACTGCAGAGTATTAATGCTTTGTTGGTGGATGGGGAGCATATTGTTGCAAGTATTGCTAGAGATAGAAGAGGTGCACCCTCCTCAGGTGCAAGAACAGCTGGTAGTCGACTATTTGATCATATGCGTTATACCCAAGTGACAAGTGATAAATCATTTGCTGATATGATTAGGGGCAGCCAGAAAAGCAGTACTGAGGTTAGACCAGATGCGGCTCTAGTGCACTCTTACATCCCCAAAGATATGTCACTTTCATGGTTACACAGCTATATCTTGGGAACTTTTAAGTTCCCCATGCCCTTTCGAAAGTTAATGGCAGCGTTTCCTGCTGAAGATGCCGACCGTTTCGTATTAGTTCCTTTGGGAGGGGATTCTCTTCTTCTCAAATTCTGATCCCCGGAGTTGATGAGTTCGTACCTGCAGAGCAAGCCCCAATATGTTGAGGAGCTGTTTGTTTCTTTTAGACCATGGAAGGAGGGAGATACAACTAAGAATCGTCTCTGTTGGATTCTAGTTTAAGGCATTCCACCTCACGTGTGGACTCGCGAGTTCTTTCAATTTGTCTCATCTAAGGTCGGAGTGTTTGTTGACTAGAGTACGGAGACTGCGGCTAGAGATAGATTTGATGTTGCGGAAATTCTAATTCTGACAAAATCTATGAGTTTTATTAACTGCAACATATCTGTCAGGGTGGGGGGAAAAATCTATGAGATAGGCATGGCTGAATCACAGTTTGACCCACTTGATTGGGACGGGCATGTAATCACAAGGGAAGTCGCTGGGAATGGAGGCGCGTCGGCAAAACGCTCCGGTAAACAGGTGCTATCTGATGACACGCTTGACGCATATAGGACTTCTCTTCTTTCTCCGAGGCAAACCCATCCAAGCCAATCGGTGTCTTCGAATGGATCATTTTCCGAGGATCCTTTTAATCTCCATCCAATCATCAATAAATCAAACGCAGTCTTTGAGGTGCCAGTGGAGCATTCTTCATCACGCCTCTCACAGTCTCCCAAGTCAATTCTGTCTGAGTTATCAGGAGCTATTCTTTGTACTGAGGTTGGTGAGTACCAAGATTCGGCAGCTGCATGTGGGTCTAGGGCCAATTCGATACTTGGGCTTCCAACTTCTCATACTGGCCCAAGTGCTCCCCTCTATTTAACCCAATACTCTCAGCCTACCCAGTTTGAATGCATACCCACTTCACCTCTGGTCCCATACCCTAATAGCCCATCCACCCTCATATCTAGCTTCAGTAGCCCCTTACCTTATAGACCATCTCTTTTGGAGAGTGGGGCTTCATCAGCGTCATGTGCACCTGAGAACATGATTTTGATATCTTCATGGGATGAGTCGTAGCCTGTGAACCCTCGTGATGGTTATGCGTCGGATTTGCAGTATGCTGTGGATAGACAAGTCACTTCTATACTCAAGAATATGGAGAACAAAAAGAAGAGAAGGGTTAAGTTTTTATCTTCTAAGGGTAGTGTGATTTCTAAACCCGAAAGCCTAGAAGTGGTATCAGATTTGGCTTTTCGTAGAGCGAGTAATAGATTGGCCTATGATGATAAATCCAGTTCGTCTATTCCAGTGTCGTTTTCTTCTCAGGAGGTTCAGGAAACAACTAAAGTTGGAGACCTAATTGGGTGGGATAGATCGCAGAATGTGCCTCAAACTGATTATCTTGTAGAGGAGATGGTGGACAGAGAGGTTTTTGAGTGGATACAGTCTCGTACGAAAGCATGAGATGATGTTTTGGTTCATGTGTTTCGTTTCTTCTTTATGTTAAGTGTTATTTCATGGAATATTAGAGGAGTCTGCTCCTCATCAAAACAGACCTGCGTCCGAAAGCTTGTTCATCAGATGCGTGCAAAATTTCTATTCTTAAGCGAGACAAAGTGTTCTAGTATGGATGCTATTTTTTGTCAGAAAATTTGGGGAGCTGGTAACTTTGAGTTTGCCTCTGTTAATTCGAATGGACTCGTAGGGGCCCTGTGATGATATGGGATAGCAATTTTTTTAAACTTTCTAAGGTTGATACATCTGAACAGTGGATTCTCATTGAAGGAGTCTTGCCATTGAAGAATATGCGTGTCACTATCTGTGGCATCTATGGTAAATGTCAGTTAGAACAAAGGGTGCAAATGTTTAAAGAGTTACTGGCTCGGAAGCCTTTATACTCTTCACCTTGGCTTGTCCTCGGTGATTTTAATGAAACCCTGTCTAGTTTTGACCGAAAGAGTGGCAGGTTGGAGGCTAGAGGTGCTGCCGCTTTTACGAGATTTATTGATAGAATTCAGTTAATGGAATTTCAGTTGATGGACAGGTTATATACTTGGGGAAATCTCAAAGCTGCCAGCCGTATTGATAGGATGTTTGCGGAGGGTGATTGGTATCTAGCTTTTCCTCATCTATACCTTAAATCGGGTAGTAAGAAGGGGTCTGACCACGTGCCTCTTCTTTTGATTCAGGATTTTGGTGATTCGGGTGAGAAATGTTAGAACTCATGGTTCATTACAGGTTTTGATAATTGACAAACCAGCACAAGATCATGACAAAGAAGAAGCAAAAAGAAATGAAGTCAAACCAATCCTCAAGCACAAGATACCATTCAAGAGCAAAGGATCAAAATGAATGAGCACAAGAAATTGAAGAGCCAAGAAAGAAGAGTTAGATCCATAAATTGTACAAGGTTTTGATAATTGACAAACCAGCACAAGATCATGACAAAGAAGAAGCAAAAAGAAATAAAGTCAAACCAATCCTCAAGCACAAGATACCATTCAAGAGCAAAGGATCAAAATGAATGAGCACAAGAAATTGAAGAGCCAAGAAAGAAGAGTTAGATCCATAAATTGTACAAGGTATAACACTCAACTCTTCTAGGACATTGGCTCAAAATAAGATGAATTTTGCTCATGCATAACATAACATATTTCCAAGCATAAAAATGTTTTTCGAGC
>JAKUCV010000973.1:69809-93673 GCA_028386065.3 Turnera subulata | reverse complement strand
GAGAAGTCTTAAGGTGTGGTATCCTTAAGCAAGTCTAGGATTCTTGAGATTAGAATTCCTAGGAAAGTCTTGAAGTGAGGTATCTTCAAGCAAGAGAGCTGAAGTTCATGTGACTTGAACTTTCAGGGTTTAGGATTCTTGTGACTAGAATTCCTAGGTTGTAACGGTTTGTTAAGCACCCGTAAGCTTAACGTAGATAGTGAAATCTTCAAGTGAGACTTAGGGCTGGATTAGCCACACTAGTAGAGTGTGTGTGAACCAGGATAAATTTCTTGTGTCCTTCATTCTTTTAATTCCGCATTTAATTCTTGCTTATTTCGTTTTTATTCGATTATCGCTATTCACCCCCCTCTAGCGAAGGGCTATTGTTCTAACAAGAAACCCTTTAGATTTATAAATGCCTGGTGGGATCATCCTGGCTTTTTGGATGTTATAAAAAACATGTGGACAGAGGCGAGTAATTTATGTCCAGGCAGATTCAATTTATTGAGAAAGTTGAGTATATTGAGAAGACTTCTATCAAAGTGGAGTAGGGAGATATTTGGGAACATGAACTCTTGTATTGATGACTTACAAAATGAGATTGATGGTCTAGATAAAATAGTAGAGGTGTGGGATTTATCAGAGGATGAAGTAAAAAGAGTCCATGAGCTTAAAGTAAATATGGCTTCAAAATCCAAACAACTTGAGTCCTTGTGGAGACAGAAGTCTAGGATCAGCTGGTGTCGCCTTGGAAATTGCAACACTAGATTCTTTCACTTATCAGCTTGTAACAGGGGGCAAAAGAATAGACTGGAGAACATTAAAGTGGATGGAGAGCTAGTTAATGATACGTCTGAAATAAAAAAAGGTGGCAACTGATTTTTTCTCAAAGTTGTATTCTGCTGGTAGTGTCCCTAGACCCTCTATTGGTTCGTTGGAATTTAATAAATTGTCTTCTGCCGATGCTGAAAATCTTGAGAGGCCCTTCACCTTGGAGGAAATAAAGGCAGCTGTGTGGGACTGTGACAGCTCAAAGGCCCCTGGGCCTGATGGATTTAATTTTTCCTTTTACAAAAAGTGCTGGGAAATATTGAAAGATGATATCTTCGATCTGGTTTCAAATTTCTTCGAGTATGCGAGATTTCCTAAGGGTGCTAACACTGGTTTTATCTCTCTCATTTCGAAAAAAGCTGAAACTGTTTACATGGATGATTTCAGACCCATCACGTTGGTTAGTGGGTTGTACAAGATAGTTTCTAAAATCCTAGCCCAGAGACTGAAAATTGTCATGTCGAAACTAGTTGGGTTGCAACAATCGGAATTTATTGAAGGAAGGTGTATATTGGACAGTGCTCTGTTTGCCTCTGAAATGGTGCATAGTCTTAGAACAAGAGAAATCAAATCTATTCTCTGAAAATTAGATTTCAAGAAGGCATATGACTCTGTGGACTGGGTTATATGATGCAAATTTTGGAGGCAATGGGCTTTGGTAAAAGGTGGAGGGAGTGGATTCTTGAATGCCTTGCCTCTTCCAAATTGGCAGTCCTGATAAATAGATCTCCATCTGAAGAATTTTCCATTTCCAGAGGCCTTAAACAAGGAGACCCTCTCTCTCCTTTCCTCTTTAATCTAGTGGCAGAAGGTTTGGCTTCCATCTTGTCTAAAGCTACATCGTTGGGGTTGATTAAGGCTGTTGAAATACATAACCTTGCGGTCTCAGTGCTACAATACGCTGATGATACAATCCTCTTTTCTCCAGCTGAATTACCTACTCTTCTCAATCTGAAACGTTGCCTCAGAATTTTTGAAGCTTTGTCTGGTCTACATATTAATTTTTTTAAAAGCAGTGTGGTGGGAGTTGGCGTCAAGCAACATGAGACGGAGGAAATCACTGGGAGGTTACATAGTAGGGTGGAAAACTTCCCGTTTTGCTATCTTGGGTTCCCTTTGGGTGCTAACATGACGAGAGTTTCCACTTGGAAGCCTGTACTAGACAAGGTTAATGGTAGACTAAAAGGTTGGAAAGGAAAGTTTTTATCTTTAGGTGGTAGGGTCACTCTTATCAAGTCAGTTCTTTGTGGTCTACCTGTCTACTTTATGTCCATATTTAAACTCCCAGTTGCTGTGTATAAAAAGATGGTCTCCATTTTTCGAAATTTCTTTTGGAGTGGTGTAGATGGGTCAAGGAAAACATGCTTTGTTGCTTGGAGAAAGATTGCTATTCCTAAAGATAGGGGTGGTGTGGGTATCATTGATTTGAAGATTATGAACCAATGTCTACTATTTAAATGGCTATGGAATTTCTGTTCACTTGTGACCAGTGCATGGAAGGACCTCATTTTAGGAAAATATGGTTGTCAACCCTCCACCTTATCACTAGACTTTCAAATGCATAGATGCTCTCTAACATGGCGCGATATTATTTCATCGGGTTCGCAGAACTGTCAATCCGGTGTTCCTCTAATGCAAGGCTCTGTTATTTGCGTGGGGTCTGGTTCTACAATCCGTTTTTGGCTAGACAACTGGTCCGGACGCGGTGCTTTGAAGAACCTATTCCTCACCTATTTTCACTCTCCTTATGTCAGAACTCTTTCATGAGGGATTGCATTTCCCTTGCTGTGCCAACTTACAGATGGGAGGTATTATGGAGACGCCCTCTTCGTGAGTGGGAGCTCTTGGAAGTGGATGAGATACAGACCATGGTCTCACAGGTGACACTTCTTCCTTTGAATTTGGATTCCAGATGTTGGCGAGAAGGACATAGTGGTGCATATTCTGTCAAATTGGGCAGAGCATATATTTATTCACAACTGGGACCTAATCGTTCTAAGCCTTATGTGTGGTTCTCTCTAGCCCCCTTTACGATTGATTTTTGGCTTTGGTTAGCTCTCAACAATGGGATTCCTACCAAAGAGGCTCTTCGCCAGAGGGGTATTATTTCCCTTGCTGATTCAACATGTTGCCTATGTGGCTCATGTTTCGAGTCCAGAGATCATTTGCTACTCTCGTGTTCATTTTCTTGGAAGATTTAGTGTAAATTATGCAGGTGGTGGGGCGTGTCGTGGTGCATCCCTGCTACATTGGAGGATTTTGTACTACAATGGTGTTTTTTTATCTCCTAATCATCCTAGTAGATCGTTTTGGTACCTCATTGGGGTTGCCACACTCTGGGTCATTTGGTTTGAAAGGAACAAGAGGATTTTTAGAGACACAGAGGCAGATGTTGACAGAGTGGTTGACCTGGTGTTAGTGCATTCTACGTCGTGGATTAAGGCTGTCCATTCTACTTTTCCCTATAGTGCCTCCATGGTCATCTCCAGTGCTCAAACTGTTAGATTCTGGTCAGGCTCTAAGCGTAGATTCTCCTTATTAGCACCCCCTAATTGATGTTTCGTTATTGGCAGGGCATTTTTGTGATTATGTCTGCATGTACTACATGTACTCCTTGCAATTATCATTTTGTCCATAAATAAAGTCTATCGTTCGTATCAAAAAAAAAATTTTGAGGAAAAAAAAATTATTAAGTGAGGCAAAATTGTAATATTCCGATTTTTTGTAAATTTTATTTATAGAATTTGTGTAATTTATTTCCAATTTTGCCCCGTGGAAATTTTTAGCTAAAGAAATTATTTTTTGTTGGATTTAAAAATTTATTTTCAAAGAAATTGAATTTTATTCGGGTTGAAAAAAATATTATGTCTAAGTATGGAACACAAGGTTTGATGTAGTTTTGACTAAAATTATGTAGTTTTGAGAAGTCTACAACTTAAAACACAAAAATGCACGTGTTTGGAAAGGACATACTCGCGCGTTGACTAAGCAACCTTGCGGGCGTCCAGAATGACGCCGTTTTGGACAAGGTTTCAAGGTGAAACAACATTGTTTTGACGTTGGCTTTCTTTCCGCCACTTTTATCCCCCCCATTTTCCCAAAATTGCCATTACCCACTACCATGTTTCCTTTTCCTCTCTAACCCGCACATTCTCAACTCTTCTTCTCACCCGATTTATCTTTTCTCTTTATTGAATCTCTCATCTCTCTCATTCCCTCTCAACCATTGTCGCCTAGTGTCACCATATTTTGGTAGAAAATATTTGCTACGTTTGACAAAAAAAAAAGAAGTTGATCATGATTTATACATATGTATAACATTATTTTAAATCATTATGATTTATGTTTGGGTTTTAAGTTCATTTTCATAATGTGCAAGAAGGGTAATACGTATGTAACTCTTTAAAACTTGATTGGAAAAGTGAATCTGATACTTAAGTTTCCCTTTTAAAATGGAACCCAATTTTTAAATAACTTCCTTTTCAAAAAATTATTATTTGGGCATAGAGCCTAACTCTTCATACAAAATAAAGGTCACTATCAATATATGTGAATGTGAAGTCATATGTTCAGCACGCATGCACCTCATTATGTGAGGACCTGACTGGAAATCCGGCTTCCTGACCTTTACTCCTTCTTCTTATCCAATCCAACAATCAAAGGAATCGCCATCTGGATTTTTTTTTTTGGAAAAATCCAGGAAAAAACCATAAGTATCAATCCTTCTTGGCTTGCATCTCATTGGTAATTTGAGGCTACCTACGTACCCGAGTGACCGGGGTCCAAAGCCACGTAGTTCTAATGGTTCAATCAATACAAATCACATCATCATTATCACAGAAAACATTTCAGCATCAATATAGCATCAAATCAGCAATAATCAAATAGGATTCAGAATTAAAAAGAGGCTAGAACACTTACCTTAGTTTATGGACAGAAACTTGCAGTTGACTTCTACTTGATTTTACAGTGATGAAATTGGAAGATTCAGCTTCTGAGCTTAAAATAAAAGTTGTATATCTTTCTCTTAGCTTTCCAGAGAGTCCAAGATCGTTGTAATCCAACGCCTAGAACTCAAGATATGAATTATTTTCTGGGACTGCTCGCATCAGGAACCCCAACTCGGCTTCCTCGTGTTCTTGGCTTCCGGATCGCTTTTGATGGCCCTCCTCCTTTTTGATCAACTGCTAAAATTCAACCTTGAGGCCCTCTGATGCTAAAATCTACAGGATTTTGCCAAAAATAAAAATAAAAGAGTGTTTGGGGGGCTTGGAGAACTAGAATTTCTCCAAGCTTTTCTAAACTTATGGGTGTATGTGTCTAGGTGTCAATGTCCCCTTTGGAAGTGAATGGGGGCTCTATTTATAGATTTAAAGAAGTGCAGAGGTCACGAACCACTTATTGATCGGGATTATGGCTGAAAATCCGACCAAAAACGTGTGAAATCGAATTAATGGTCGACAATTTTGCAAATTCCGCTTAACAGTGACGCATGAGCGCCAGGCGCGGTCACGTCATGCATGGATGACCATCCGTGCCTGGAGGTCATGCACGGACGACCGCCCTCCCTTGGAGGTCATGCACGGATGACCGCCCGCAAGTTTCCGTTTTTACCCAATGTTCCTATTTTGGCTCCCGATTCTCATTAATTCGAGGTCTGATTGATTTTCAACGTCCAAGTAAAGTTGTCAGACCAGAAATCACTCTATTTTTGTTGGTTACTCCTATCAATCACTCCAATTAATATCAATATATCCTAATTAGTTCCAAATCAATTCTCTTTTACCATAAACTCACATTCTATAAAAAATGCAATTTTAATTCTGATTTTTTATGAAAATCAGAGCTAAAAAGTGAGCTGCAAGGAAAGTGTTTTGTGGGCCAATTATCTCTGGAGGATCCATATTTTATTAAATTAGACTCTAAACACACCATGGCCCAAGATTTAAATTATCCAAATAAAATTGGGTCAAAGCATAAACAAATTCCAAATGAACAAAATATTATATTCTATTAATAAAAATCTTCAATACATTTCCAGCCTAAGATTAAACCATCTAATTAACCTTAGATTTAAAACACATCAAAAATCTGAATTAATAAAATACATGTGGTCCAAATTTTGGGTGTTCACACATAATATCTATGTTTGTGCATTATATGTGACATGTTTTGTTATAAACATAGGAATGAGTAATGTTGAGGCAGGATGAGGTGCTGGTTTTCAAGGTGATCGTTATGACCGAGAGGTAAGAACATATAAAATCAGAATGCCGTTAGTGCCTGCAATACTCAAGTTGATTGTATTGTTCATTGTTCTGGTAACTTGTTTTGTTACGAACTGTGATGTGTGCCACCTTGTTGTGTGTTGATATATTGCAGAAGATCTATTATACCGTATATGTAATAACTTGGTGGCTGGTGATGTGTTGTGGATAAGTGGGTGCACTATTAGGCCTAGGGCCTTGTTGGCATAATACATTATTAGTACACAATATTGGTACAAGTTAGCACCAGGTATAATGGTTAAGGATAAAATTGAAGTGGATCACAATAATAATCGTTTCTATGCAATGTGACACCCGGAGTCAATGAGAGCGGGAAGTATGTGCCGGTGCTGGAGTGAGCATGGATAAAGAGCAGTTTCTAGTAGGCTTCCAAACGGAGGAACACATCAATGAACCAAATCCATACCTGAGTATGAGAGATCTTGAGACTGTGTAAAGATGAGGCTACACAATTGGGTGATTTTGTAATTATACAGGTATGGGACTGAATAATTAAGAATAGTCAAATGAAGTGATCTCGAGATTGTAGATGTATGGGACTGTATAATTGAGAATAACTTATATTTGGGGTGTAGATATTTTACTAATTTAATATAAGACTTATTTAATATTTAAGGCCAAATTTACTAAAATTATCCAAAAATATTTTTTATAAATGCCTTAAAATATTATTATATTATGATTCTACAATTTATAATTATATTTAATATATGAGAAAATCTAATTATACACCTATTTACTTAAATAATATAACGACTTGTGCAAAATATAAAAATTTCAAACTGATTTTTAGGCTTGCTAGATTTAATAGGTAACCTATGGGTCAACCTGAACCCGACACGATTATAAACGGGTTAAACATGAGATGGTTATTAAATGGGTCGGGTCGGGTTGAAGAATCAGAACTCATTTACCCATTCAATCCGACACAACAACATTAATTGTCAAGTCTAATCCTGAGACTGTATAGGGATGAGACTACACAGTTGGGCGATTTCCAAGGATAGATCCCCCCTAAAATCCTACTTTTCAAAGGCTTATAATGATAATACTTCGTAAAGTAATAGTTGGCTTGGTGGTTATGTTGGTGTTAAATATTGTAGAGAACATGGGTTAGACTTTATAAGTCAATTTTTTCCCTTCATTTATCATGTTTTCTTCTATGATGCAATTCAGTTCCTATAAACTTTTATGATGCAATTCAAACCCTATAAGTATTATGATTTGACCCTCCTTATCTTTTTTTTTTTCATATAGTTTGGCCCTCTTAAATTTTCTGCACATGATTTGCCACCCTCCCCAACTTTTTTTTCCTAGGATCCGGCTATGGCAAATTCATAATTATACAAATATAGGACTGCGTAATTAAGAACAACTCAATTGAAGTAATTTCGAGGTTGTACAGGTATGTGACTACATAACTGAGAATAGCTGGGTACTAACTATATCAACAAGGTGTACCTACCTTTTCGGTGCTCATTCCATAAAAACTCCAAAATTAAACGTGCTTGACTTGGAATGTTATAAAGGTCTTGTGTTAATCTGTAGTGAGAGTTGACAAGCCGGGATATTACATGTAATGTTGCAAGTTTACCTGATGACCCATGCAGGATTTGGTTGTGTTAAAGGGGTATTCTATCGTGGGGTGTTACGGGTTGCTGTATGAGCAGCATGTGCGGTATTGCCGGCTCACTAGTAATTGTGATTATATCAGCCGATTCTCGTGGTTAGATGATCGACATGCATAGTAGTGAGGCCCAATAACTTAATAAAATGGATAAATAACTCAATGCATAGTACATTATCCATGTGGTGTGCAATGTTGCCCTTTTTGTTGGTTCCAGCGTATTCGTGGTTGATTTGTTTGTTTAAACTGCGATTTATTTGTTTGTAGTGAGAAATTAGTCTCATTCCTCACTTATTTACACAGGTTAGGTGATCAATGATCAGGGTGCTTGCTTGAACCAACCACCCTATTGACAATGAGATCAAACAACATGTGGATAGGAGGAATCGGTGCTGCATGAAAAACAAGGGCATTGCGTGCAAGACAAGTAGACCACAGAGTGGCAATGCCTAGGGTGAGCCAAGCATGCCCAGAACCATACGAGCTAGAGAGGTGTAACCATTGTAGAAACTCGGTGAGAACCGAGGAAGGAGCGATCCAGCATACACCCCACCAATGACAGATCTTCTGCCAAAGTTTGGTGACATAGGGACAATAAAGGAAGAGGTGAGTAACAGACTCATCCTCTTAGAGGCAGAAGGGGCATTGAGCTGAATTCCAAGGTAACACACTACGTCTGCATAATTGAACTCGGACAGTAAGCCCATCATGCAACAAGAGCCATAGAAACACTTCCACCTTAGATGGTGTGAGGGAGAACCAAACCTGAGGAAGAAGAAGACCCGTTGGATGGACAGGGCATAAGACCTGGTAGTCAGATTGAACTGTGTAAGCAGCCGTAGATGCATGACGCCAATACCACTTGTCACTACCCGTACATGGCAACGTCAAGGTGTGTAACTCAGAGAGCAGCTGTTGGCATAGATCCACCTCCCAGGAGTGTAGCTGTCTATGCCACATAGGAGAGGAGGTCGTTTGCAGAAAGCCCTGCGATCTCAATGTATGTAATGAAGCTTCTTGGAAATTAGATATCTGGAAAAGTCGGGGAAATAGAGCCTTAAGAGTACCCCGTGATGACCAGGAATCGAGCCAAAAGCAAGCATTTTGACCGTCATTAATACCCAAGAATAGACCATCCATCAACGTAGACCCATCAGCCACCTTACAAGTGCCACTATGGATAATCTGCTTCTATAAGGGTTAAGCCTTGGCCAAATTAAAAGACTGCTCATACGCTGCAGAGGGAACAACACATTTTGACCGAATGATACTACTCCAAGCCTGTGTTACCTGAGTACGAAGCCTCCATAGCCATTTAAACAAAAGGCTTTGGATTTTTGATAAAATGGATTCTATACCCAATCCACCGAGATAGTGTGATTTGATTTTCTTTTTTGAGTGCTCTCAAGTCTTAAGAGAAAAGCACATTGTCCGAGATTGAACGATTTGAAAGAGCTCTACGCTTCTAGAAGGTGAAATTTCGAAAAAAAACCTTCTATCGTGTACCCTTGATTAATGCAGCCTTAGATGCTTCAATTGTTGATTTAGAGCATTGAGCGGGCCTTTGGTCTGGCTGTAGTTTTCCAAGCAATCATACACAATTTTCTCTTGGCTGCACCCGTATTACCCCAAAAGAAGTTCCTTTCTATGCTAACTAGTCTTTTAACCACTGCAACAGGCTCTTTGAAAAGGGACATGTAATATAAGGGAAGTGAAGAGAGGACTGAACGAATGAGAACCACTCGGCTAGCCCTTGAGAGAAACTGTCATTTTCACGAACTTAACTTGTTCCGAAACTTCTCCACCACCGGATCCCAAGATCATTTTAACTTCATGTTCGCCCCCAAAGGGAGCAAGTAGAGTAAAGGCAAAGACTCCTTCTTACATAACAACGATCCAGCAAGAAATCCACTTCATCTCTAAATAAGTTAAGACCTGCTACCCCACTCTTATGAAAATTAATGCCTAAGCCAAAGACCAATTCAAAACACTGGAGAACTCATTTCAAATTAAATAGGATATCCAAACGAGCCGGGGCGAATAAAAGAGTATCATCAGCATATTGTAAGAGAGAGAGGTGTGTTTGGGCAACCAAGACGGGTTGAACCAAATCTTTGGCATGTGCTTGGGAGAGCATAGAAGACAAGCCCTCTACTACTAGTAGAAAAAGACAAGGCGAGAGAGGGTCGCCTTGTTTCAAACCTTTCTTCAAAAGAAAAATATTTGAAGGAAAACCATTAATCAACACAACAAGAATAGAAGATGATAGGCAAGAAAAAATCCAAGAAATTCACCTCTTTTCAAAATCTATCCTCTCCATGACTTGTAACAAATAACGCCAAGAGAATGAATTATAGGCCTTGCGAAAATCTAGTTTCCAAATGATAGCCTTTGTTCTAGATTTTTTTAAAGAATGGACGGCCTCGTTTGTAATAAGAGCACAATCAAGGATGTTTTGACATTTCAAAAAATCAGACTGAGTTGCACTAATAAATGGGTCGATCACAGCCTTCAAACGTTCTGCCAAAATTTTGGAAAGGATTTTGTATAACCCATTGATCAAGGTTATTGGATGATAGTCATCAAAAGTATTGGCATCACTCTTTTTCAGAAGAAGGGTCATATAGGAGCAATTAGAGCCCCATGGAATCGAACCAGTCTGGAAGAAGAAATCCACCATTGTAAACAAGTAATCCTTCAATAAATCCCAACACCTCTTGTAAAACAAAAAATTATAGCCATCAGGCCCAGGTTCCTTGGAACTGTGACATGCCCATACTGCTGCTTTAATCTCATTAACAGTAACTGGTCTCTCCAAAGAAGAAGCTGTCTCACTATCCAATGTATTAAAAGGAATTTCGCCAAGGCAAGGTCGAACCTCACCAGCATCATCATATAACTTGGAGAAAAAATCCATCGCAGCAGATTTAATCTCAATATGAGAAGTGACTTGTCGTCCCCCAGCAACGATAGAAGTAATGTGCTTCTTCCTCCCCTTGTGACAAGCAATAACATGGAAGAACCGCGTGTTTCAGTCTCCAAGCTTGCACCATGCAGCACGTGATTAATACGGATGACAATAACCTTTAGATTTGGGACTGCTCACCTCCGGTTCAAACCTATCCCGTTTGTAAATACACATTACTTTAAAGTAATCTAACAGTCCCTATCTATATTATCTCTTTCTTCTTCTTTTTTTCACGTCTTAACATATATTATTTCTCTCTTACAATGCAACATAAGACATAAGGAGGAGAAAACAAAACCACATCGCTCAATCACAGTTATTACAAATTTAGGGATTCCTATCAAAAGAAATTCTTTTAGAAAATTATTTACGAAACCTGTAATATTTAATTACCAAAATATATCTATAAAAAATTTATTTCGATTTCATATAAAATTATACTTGCACATAATTATATGTGAATCTTAGAATGAAATCATTTCCAAATATTCTTAAAATCTATTTGCAAAATAAGATAAAGGAAAATATGAATATTTAAAAATAACTTAGAATCAAATTGCAGAAGATATGTTAGATTTAGGGGGGCCATGGCTTGTTGGCGCCCCCACCCCTAGTATGATTAAAAAATAATACAAATTCCCATCAACGTATATAGGCCATGAGTGGCTAACATTTCAGCACTCTAGCAAAATATATTAAACCTTATCAATTATGCATTTGTTTATTCACAATTTGTATCTAAAAATTTTGGATGGTAATTGCTTCCGGATAATGTTCCTTGTGGAGGTATAAAAGTTGTATTAATTGGTTAAATGGAGATAACGCATTTTTTTTGGTGATAAATATAAGTAAGAGTTTATTCTCTCGAGTTAAGTAGACTTTACTGGGTATCAAAAAAGAATAAAATTTGGACCAGTTAGTTAATGTAATAAGCGAGAGCTCTCGAGTTAAAACTCTTGTGTATGTAGAAAATTTGAGTTACAGAGGGGAAAAGTTATCATTTGATCAAAAAAGAAAAAAGAAAAAAAGATTTGGCAAACTACTTTTTGGTCTCTAGTTGGGGAAAATGATTTCTGAATGTTTAGAGAACAAAAATATTTTGATTTTGATTGAAAATCAGGAGTATCTAACTGGTTTCAAACTTTTCAATTACAATTAAGTTAATGATGGGTGTGAAAAAAGAACTTTTGAGTATGTGAGTGAAAAAGCCATATTGGTGTTTCTTTTTCTGCTACGGTCCGTCTCCGTCCAACTTTGGAGAAGGAAAAAGTGCACGACGCATTTAATGCACGTGTACTAGAGAGAAGAGGCTTTTCATTAAAATGAGGGGTCTTTAGAGTTTCCAGGTTTGAGATGAAGGGAGCCCAGTGGCTGCAAAGGGTAATAATATTTTGCCTCTTGATATGCTCTTCCGATGAAGACCCTATCTATGCATGCTTCGAATTCCATAATTAACATTTTCTTTTGGATCAGTTTCTTTTCTTTTCTCTTGGCTTTTGCGTTTTTGGATAAAATCTCGCTAGAATAGGCCTGCACTGCACTGCACTGCTGCACACTAGATAGATAGGGTTTTGTCGCTGGAACAGGTTGTGATCATTGTTTACCCGTTTTGGTGCTAAAAACCAAATGATGTGCTGTGTTTTGCTTCAACTAATGGCTTTTATGTTTTCCCATGGTCTGATGATACGGAGAGCCCTATATTTTATATATAACTGCAAAAAAAAAAAAAAACAATCCTCATGCATGTCCATCTATATACATATATATATCAGCACCATATATATGGAAAGGTTCATCATGGTTGATGTTTCATTAGATGGACATGATGATGCTAAGCCATGCATAACGTAATGCTATCTCAAATACTACTCATGTCATGTGTGTGCCCTATCAACTTCCGTAGAGAGAGAGATCAGTCATCAGAGAGCCTCTACTCTTATATATATAGTACTACTGTAGCACATTATTCTTGAGGAAACTGGACTAATTTCTTTCATGCATCTGTTTCACTCGAGTCTAAATTGACCCAAAGGAACTCCATTCTAAAACCATTTTTGTGTCCGTCCCATTTCCGCCTGGTCACCCCCAATTCTTTTTTCATTTGACCTCCGCTTGTGAAATTTTATTTTTCAAAAGCGCATTAATCTCCATATCTTTATTCGAGTTTTTTTTTTTTATGTAGAAACATTAGTTGAAAGAATATTATTGTTAAGTCTATTGTCTTTTAAATGAAGTCTTCATTCATACAATTTTATAATAGGTAGAAAATTTTTTTGGTGGACACTGTAAACATTGATTTTCTTTGTTAGCCTTAAATTTACACCAGTTATCTACGAAGATGAGCAATCTCACCATTATTATCTGTTGCTACTAATAAATATTTTATTTAAAAAATATAATGTTGGGTTTAACTAAATTTGTAACTCCTCCTAGTGTAAATCAACGCGTAAAATAAAAAAAATTATAAAATGATATTGCCAACATATTTTCTAATATTATTTTTATTTTTCATTCTTATAAAAACATTAATTTATTATTTTTTATTGATAAATACTAATGATCCCATATTTTGGAAAAAAAATATTTTAAATTATCATATTAGTATACAAGTAATAAATATCATTCATATCACATGACCCTTTAGCACCAAGAAAATATCAACGTTAGAATTAAATTCTTTTTTTTTTTGTAAATCTTTATGAAAGAATTCTATAAAAAATGTACAAAAAAATATAAATTTTCCAAAAAAACATAAACGGTACTCATTATCGAAATAAATGAAGAATATAATACAAATGATAAAGAAGGAAAAAAAATGTTTTAAAAATTTTCAGAGGATGGAATTGTATAAGAAAGAAAATCATAGTAGAATCAAATATAGTTGTAGCGACATGTCTTAAATTTTACGAAAAATCTCTACATTGTTACATGTGGTATAGAAAAATATGACAAGTGTAATGATTAATTAAAAAAATTAGAGGATAATAAATTATATATATTCATTTATTGTTAATTTAGAATGTAATAAATATTTGGCTCTTTGTTAACATAACAATTGAACTTTTTTTAATTCCTCAATTACAATGAATTCATTCTTGAGCATGAAAAAAGATGCATTAATAAAATAAATTATATACATTAAAAAAAATCTATTGATGAAACGCGATAACTTAAAATTGTTAGAAATTTGATATTTTAATATTTGTGTTAAAGACACATGCAACATATAATTACTATGTATTTTTAGTATCGAAAAATTACTATGTATTTATTTTTGAAATAATGAATATTGAAATATTTTCTTATTTTTCTTTCACTATTCATTTTCTTTATGCTTATGTTTGAGTTAAGGTATAAAAGTTTTATGTTATGAATAAATGGATGAATATCCATTGTATTAGGAAAATGCCCTTTGAATTTCATTATATTAAGGCAATGTCTCTTGGGAGTCCATTGTATTAAGATAATTTTTAAAAAAATTCTATACCATTAAATACAAAGTTTTGAAATTCTCCTATTTCCTATATCTATTCTTATAAATAGATGCATATATGTTAGGAGTGATTTATCTTTTGTATATACACTTTGGAATACAAGCAATAAGATCTCTCCCTCCACTCTCTCAAATCTTTCTTTCTTTTCTTCTTAGTTTAATCTCTAATACGCAGTATGAGCTTCTCTCTCTCTTTTTCCTCCACTCTTTTAAATCTTTCCTTCTTTTCTTTCTTATTTTCCCTCCACTCTCTCAAATCTTTCTTTCTTAGTTTAATCTCAAATCTTTCGTTTGGATCTTTCTTTCTTTTCTTTCTTAGTTCATGAAGCATGCATTTTCTGCCACTAAAAATTTGTTCAACAACCAAGAAAGGATTTTTTTTTCTACAAAGGTCTAATACATATTTTATTTTGGATAAATAAATATTTAACACTCCCTGCGTCCCACTCAAGGTATCGTCTTAGATTTAGGCACAATAATTAAAGAAATTATTTACTTTTATTTAATCTAGATATAGTTTGTCTAAATTATTTAATTTGTCCTTATAAAAGATAAGAGAAAAAGATAAAAAAAGATAAATATTAAAGATAGCACTAAAATTTATTTTGAATTTAATAAAGAATAATTAAAATTATTTAAAACTTATAAAATACAATTTGAATTGGATAATCTTTTTTATTAATACGCCAACTTGAGTGGGATGGAGGGAGTAGTAATTTGTAGGTTCAATCCATTGAAGGAAAAGAGAAGGAGATCCAAATGTACAGACTTGGCTAGAATAGAACGAACAGTAGGACATTACCCTGCCCATGCAAGAGCTTCTCTCTCTTTTCACGCCGCCAAAGCGAAGTCTCGTTTTGTCTTGTAACGAAGACAGCATTTAATGAGATAGGCAATTTAAAGATCACCCGTTCCAACTTACATGATTGCAGAAGATTCTATGCCCAAAAATGTGAAACTGATTTTGAAAAAAAGCGAACCCTTTTACCTACTTACCATCAACCTACACTGCTATAGCCACAGTGAGAATCCTTTGCCCACAGTTCTCTCTCTCTCCCATCTTATACAACTGTTGTACACATTTTCAGAGAATGTATAATACTACTAAACAGCGACACATGGATCCACATCCATATGCTCCACCACATATTTCACATCCTTGCATGCAAAAATGTTATGTCTGCAAAATTATTTTGCTTAAAAGATATCACTGCAAATACTGTAGAACCGATCCCTCATCATCTCATAAAATAGTAAGTAATATAATTGGTAAATTGCATTTTTCACCTATACTCAGTCTCACCTCTTATTTTGATTTTTATATTTGTACTGCGAGATTTTGGTATTGCAACAGGATGGAGCCAATTTTTACACTCGGCAGCAGGACCTATCCACGGTGTAGTCACTGGAGTCCTTTGAGTATATATGATTATTTTTTTTTCATATTTTTTTTCTTTTATTTATTTTTCTTCCCTTATGTCTCCTCCCATTTTCTTAATCTTTTAAAGGATTACTAAAGAATCATTAGATTTTTTTCCAAAGAATTTGATGTAATCTCCATATAAGACAGTCATTTTGGGCACCTTCTTTAGTTTTCATAGTTTTTAACTTATTTCTTTTTTTGGGATAATATAAATCTTTCCTTACCATCTATCTGACTTACTGTTTTTTTTTTCCTTTTTATGTAGTCCGAAGCTTATTTATATATGTTAAAGAAATATATATTTGACCGTACTAATAATAAATTAATCATTCATTGTTTATCATTTTAAAAAAAAATTTAATGATTCTTTCTTCCAAGTATATTTAATTTCTAAATATAAGTATATAATTTAAGATAGATGAAACAATTTCCTTTTATCTAAATAATAACTTACTATTCGGTAAGTTTTGTACATTGTTGTCCATACTATAATTACTTTTCCAAGATATTAGAACACATATAAAATAATTATAATAATTAATTTTTTTTAATGTTTGACACCAAAATTTTTATTTGGACCGGCTTAGATATATAATGTTTGAAACTTTGTTTTGTTTGTCTACACCGAGTCACCGAACAATATTTCTAGATCCCCCCTACGTGGCAGTTTATCATTGGGCCACGTCATCATGTGGGACTCACATACAAGCGGATTACTCATGAGACCCAGATTGTCCGGATCAGCCCAAAAATTTATCAATTATCAATTGGAATGGGTTTTTTCAATAACAAAAAAAATCTAAAACTACCCAAACACCCCTCCTTATCTTTTAAGCACATAAAAACAGGATTGGGGAGATTGAAGTTCCAATCCAATTGAAACCGAAAACCCTAAAAAGAAAAAACTCCGAATCCAAATCCCTTCGCTCCTCACCAATTGGCCCTTCTTCGTTCTTATTCCTATCATGATGCTTGTTTTGGGTCGTTTTAGAATGTTTGTTATTGAAAAAAACCGTTCCAATTGAGAGAATGCGTGAATTTTTGGTCGGATCCAGGCGAATTGGGTCTCACGATTCATTCTCCGATATGTGAGTCCTACATGATAACGTAAGGCAATGACAAATTGACAGGTGTAAAAATGGGACACCATTTGCATTGCAAAATCCTACAATTTTAAACAATATAGGTACAAAATAAAAAATCACTCAAATTCGAGTACAAAAGTATAAAAATCAAAAGGGATAAAACCTGATCTCTAGTCCTTAAAGTTGGAATTGAAAGTCATTCCTGCATTAGATTTTAGTTTATTTTCACCCTTCTGTTTACGACATTTGGCCATGGTTGGTCTATTTTACAAGAATCCGACGACGCAGCAATGTGGGACCTACATTTCAGTCCCAAGCAAATAATAAACTTGTGGATTGTGGCTGTGGTTGACGCGGACCTAATATGTGGATCCCATATAACTGATGTGGCACAAAAAAAACTTGCCACGTAAACAAATTCCGCCAGATTCTGGTGAAATAGATCAAATTTTGCCAAATGGGGTGAACACGAGGATAAAAATAGGTCAAAATCCAAGGGATGAGTTCCAAATTTGGTAACACATGGGATCAAACGATTTAATCCAAAATCAAAATGAGGGATAGATACACGTACGAAAAGTATAATTTACCCATAATATAATACTACTACTTTTTTTAGATGAAAATAATATAATACTACTACTTAAAGGAGTCTTAGTCGAAAGAAAGACATTGTTTGAATAATATCTATATAAACACTCAAACAACTACAAGTATTTTCGTCACCTGTTCAAAAAAAGTATTTTCATCACCTCCCCACACAAATCGTGCTCTTGCTCTATACTCTCTTCACTGGCACCCCAATGGCTTTACCTTCAAACCCTAACCCTAATTTCTCTCTCAATCCAAGAGCAATGCCCTACACAACACATTCTTTATCAGCAGTAGAAGCCTACAGGGTTCCTGGTGGTGGTCATGAGATGATTTCCATGTCTTCTTCTAGAGTTCTCCTACCCCACCATATTATCTCTAACCATTATGAGCAGCCAGAGGGTGATCAACCTTCCTTCTTCCCCACGATGGCTCTTGGGCCAAATTCCTACCATCTTCCTAATTGGGGGTATTATCATGGGGGAACAGCCAGCTACCCCACCACCTGTTTTCCTTATGAGACTTACTCGGTGCCTTTCTTTCCTACTACTTATGCTTACAATCAGTTTAGCATCCCATTCCCAGCAGCTCCCTGGGGCACTTATCATCCTGCCGCACCACCTGGATCTCAAGCTGAAAAAGTAGTACCGGAAGATTACGCTGCGAGGTGGGTGGAAAAACCTAGGGCGGTATACATGAGTAGCGCGGGGAGGAAACTGATCAGGAATAGAAGTACTACTACTACTACTACTGGGGGCAGGAGGAGGATCTCTGCGCCAAGGTTTGAGTCAAAGAGGTCAAAGAGGCCTTTGGTTGAGAATTCATCATCTCGATATCCGGGAATGTCATGGATACCGAAAAAAGCTGTTGCAGGTGAAACGGAGAAAGAGTTGGATGAAGAAATGGGCCGCATGAGTGGTGGAGGTGGAGACGGTACTGTCACTGAAAGAGTCGCAGCTAGAGGCAGGATTTCTGAGAAGAGTGTCGGCGGTGGTCATGATGGTGGTGAAGTCGTTCTTCGTGGAAAAACAAGTCTTATGATCAGAAACATTCCTAACTATCTTCAGTATAACTCTATGCTTTCTCTCTCTCTCTCTCTTGGTGCTTTAGTTAATGAAACGGCTCGCGAGCTGTCGATGTTCTTAATTTTTGTTGCATGTGGCTATTTATTTGTATATTCCTCTTGATTTCGTTGCTTGGTGCTGCGTTTCTTTCGTCTTTGATCAATTAATTCTGTTGGTGCATGTGACCATTTCTGATTCAAATAATTCATTCACTAGCATTTACTCTCTAGCTAGAGTCCTAGTAGGAGAGGTTATCTGCAACCTTTGACCTTCAAAAGCTGGGAAGAGGCGGGGAGACATTAACTGTGGTTTACTATTTGAGTGCTTCATCTGGTCGATCTTTGGTCTTTCTGTCTTCTGAGGCATTTTGGACCAGTAGCAGTACTACAGAACAGATCATCTAGTGCTTGCTTTCTCATAAAGCTTTTTAATCTTTTTGATGCTTCATTTATTCATAAATGGCTGACTCGTCTCGTCTGACATCCCCTCCCCCCAAAGGCATTTCCTTTTACTGAGGACATTAATAATATGCATTATATAATATTATAATGTTCTATATATCCAAAACTACTGTGCTTTCAACGCTGCTTAAGGATCTGTGAAGTTTGTGCTTAAGCGTAATTAGTTGTATGGGATTCATGCATGTCATGCCTTGGTTGATTATATTGGTAGTTTTGTGACCTCCATCAGATTAAATGACATCGTTTTCTTTAAATTTGATGATGGAGCAGAAGATCTAATCTTTTGCGCATAATGGACGACTACTGCTGGGAGCAGAACCAAAAGGCGTCTTTGCATCCTCGCCCAGTTTGCTCTGAATATGATTTTCTCTATTTGCCCATGGACTTTCGGTAATACTGCCACTTCTCTTTCTTGTTTCTGTTTCTGTTTCTGGCATACCAATTTTCTTTTTCTTTTTTTTTTCCTTTTTGTCGGTTGATTAATTACATATTGCCTTGTTAGTTTTCGCTTTTTCTCCGGTTCCTAATTTCATGTTTTTTTTTTCTTTCGCTTTGTTTATAATCAATGAGTTTTTCTTAATTTAATCGTACTTGGTTGGTTCCGTTAAATCAGGAGAGGGCTTAATCTTGGCTATGCATTTGTCAACTTCACCAATGCGGCAGCTGCTTCAAGGTTTTCCAATGAGTTGGACAAATTTGACTGGAACGAGAAGAGGGTCAAGCATAAAATATGTAAAATCACACTTGCTGCTCTTCAGGTCAGTTGATTCTATATATTCGTGTAATTGACAGGCCTATTTAAAATTTAATTCATGTTTAGTTTAGTGTCTCTATTCCAAGTGATTTACTTCGTTATTTTTTTTGAAATGAAATTAAAAAAATAATATGGGATAATTGTTCCTGCAGGGTAGAGATGCTCTTTGCAACCAATTCAAGAATTCATTATTTCCCTGCCATACCGATGAATACCTGCCCGTGGTTCTTGAACCACCAAGCAACGGTTCAAGCAACTCCAGGCTCGTGCTGGTAGGAAGGCGTCGAATTATGCCAGCATGAAGAGAAGAAGTGATGGGTGGACGAGACGAGGGATGGTGTGAGTAATTTATCTCCTGTTTTTTTGGGTGGTAGCGCAGGTATGGCCACTTGTTAACTCGTCAGCTGTTTATTAGGGTTTGGTTTAGTTTAGGTTAAGGTTGTCATGATGCCTATATGTAGTGGTTGGTAGGAATGGCTAGTTAGTGGGTAGTAGTTAGTAGGAATTTGGCTTGTGTTTGTGTTATCTCCCTAGCCTTTGTTTTTTTTTGGTTGGGCATGGAGTTGGTGTGGTCCTGCCTGGACCTGGTGGTAAATTACTGGGGTGAAACACAAACAGGGTTTCTCTATCATATCAGAAAAGGTTTCTCTATATGACTTTCTGACTTTTTTTTGTCAAAGAAAACTGTGTTTCCATTGTCTCCCCAGGTGGATTAGGCAGATATGGTGTTTTTGCCAAAATCTGGGGTGAAGCGGAAACATGGAAAGATTTGAAATTAAGTTGCAGGGGACTTTAATTTAGAAGTGGCTAGCTAGTAGTTGTGTGTGGTTGGTACTGTAGCAGTACTCCTTGTAGAATGTCTGTTCACCTTGTGGGGTCAGGTTTGTAAGCTTTGTGGATGCTTTCTGCTGTTTTGTTGATGGTGTAATTAATGAATGTTGTGACCTGTTTGAATGGCCCTTCCACTTTATCCTTCCTTGTGATGCTCTCTGCAAACGTTGCTCGAGGCAAAATCTGCATGGGATATTGGTGCCTGTTAATGTGGTAATCCACTGCTGTTTTCTCCTGTGTCTTTTGGTTACACCAGGATCAGTTTGCACATGGTAAAAGTGGAACTAAAGCCAGTTGGTCCTTTGCCATTTTTAGCTCAGACCACCAACTACATAATAAAACCCCCCCTTGCTTGTTTACTTTGTTTGAGTTGACGGTATTTCTCTGCAAATTGTCATGTCTTATTCGCATTCCCCTATATATCCCTTTTAGTGATATCTTGAAAAGTTAAACCTCGAGACAAGTAATTTTTGTTACTACTAGGAAATCCAAATGAAGATTGGATTCTGAAACTCCCTAACAAGTAACAACATAATTCTGCTAGTAATCTGATTTGAGGTCTAGTCAGAATGCACAAGCACAGTACGTTCCCTCCGCTCGAAATTTAAGTGTCATAGTAGGATTTTGTTTGAAATTAAGTGAAGTTTTAAAATTTTAAACTTGTAATAATTGTTTAGTTTTCTATTATATTTCTATTATTTCTAACATTAATTAATATAGAAATGGAAAGATTGAGTAAATAATTTTTTTTGGAAAGGATAATATAGTGAAATATAATTGTTATCCTCAAAATCTAGGTTACCGTTGTAATATTGATGTGTGAGAAAATTTTACACTTTACACCCTCAGTTTACCTTTATAAAATTTAAGGTTTTGGCACGACCTTTAGGGATGTATTTAATAGACTTAATTTCAATAAAATACTTAGATGATAAATTTAACTTTCAGTCATTCAAATATTGTTATAGTTATTACATTGTTTGGTTAAGGGTAAATATGAAATAAGACACTTTAATGCTGAAACTCTCGATGCATTTTATAGAAGTAATTGGCAGGGAGTATTAAAGAACGGACGTAGTAATTTACGTGAACTTGGTTCGGTTTGAGTAACTAATAATAAATGACACTACTAATGTGGGATTGGTCCCTGAGACTCATATAAAATGGCGTATCTATGCAAACTTGTGTTGTGGCCTCTCTCTGTCTCCGGCTATCAGTAGACAAAATTCGAAATCATGGGAAAAGCCGTTAGCAAAATGGGTTAAAATTATCACTGATGCCGCTTTGAATGATAACATGGCAGGTTTGGGTTTGGTTGCACGTGATAATCAATGGCAGGTTGTGTCCTCATGAATGGAGGTGTTTCAGGGAATTCAAGATGCAAAAGTAGCTGAGGCCCACAGTGTTTTTGCTGGTTATCCGGATTGCAAGATAAATCCCCAGGAAAGATTGGAGGAACAGTGGTTCACTTAAAACCCAGCCTCCTAGACATGACTCACTTGGACAGTGTTATAATTCACAACCTATACCCGACAAAGGCGGCTTAGCCGGCCAACAAAAGAGACAAAGGTGGCTTAGCCGGCCAACAAAAGAGACAAAGGCGGCTTAGCCAGCCAAATATTGAATACTAAATAAATGCAAAAATTAAAGGCGAAATAATAAAAGAAAGAACACACTAAAATTGTTAACGGAGTTCTGCCAATTATGTCTACGTCTCCGGAGCACTGCTCTTTTTCTAACCCCTCACTTCAACTCCTTAAACGATGTGGGATACCAAAACCCACACCACTATTCAACAATCTCCACCTTGGGTTTTTGTAGTTCCACCAAATCTCTATCTTCTCAACCAAACAAAGAACAATGTTTCCAACTTGCGCCATCTGGCGCCAACTCAAATATGCAGGATATTGACCAAGTCTAAACAATGTTTAAACTTGGCCCTTGTCACCACCTTGGTCATCATATTTGCAGGATTCTCCGTAGTCAAAATCTTCTGGAGAAGTATCTCTTCTTCTTCGAGAATTTCTCGCACAAAATGATAGCAAACATTAATGTGTTTCGTCCTTGCATGAAAGACTTGATTCTTTGCTAAATGAATAGCACTCTGACTGTCAGAATATACCATAAGTTGTTTCTGACCAACCCCCAAGTCTTTTAGCAACCCATGAAGCCAAATTGCCTCCTTCACAGCTTCTGTAATAGCCATATACTCTGCCTCTGTTGTAGACAAAGCCACCATTGACTGTAAAGTGGACTTCCAACTAACAGGGGCTTTTGCTAAAGTGAACAAATAGCCCGTTGTCGATCTTCGCTTATCCAAATCTCCTGCATAGTCAGAATCACAATATCCAACAACTCCTTGACCAAGTGATTCATCCCGCTCAAATATTAAGCCAACATCTACGGTATCTTTGATATACTGAAGAATCCATTTCACAGATTGCTAATGACCTCTGCCAGGATCATGCATATATCTGCTCACAACACTAACAGCTTGTGAAATATCCGGTCTCGTACACACCATTGCATACATCAAGCTTCCGACTACATTGGCATAAGGGTCTTTTGCCATGTATTCTCGTTCTTCATCTGTCTGCAGAGATAACTGGCTACTAAGCTTCAAATGAGGAGTAAGCGGAGTACCTACAGGTTTTGACCCTTCATTCATGCCAAAACATTGTAGTACTTTCTTCAAATACTCTTTTTGTGTCAGCCAAAGCTTGCCTCCCTCTCTGTCTCTGCTTATCTCCATACCAAGAATCTTCTTGGCTTCTCCCAAATCCTTCATCTCGAACTCTCTACTCAAATGAGCCTTCAACTTGTCAATTTCAACTTGGCTCTTTGTAGCTATCAGCATATCATCAACGTATAAGAGTAGATAGATGTAGGACCCATCTTGTAGTCTTCTCAAATACACACAATGGTCGTATTTGCTTCTTGTGTACTTCTGACCCATCATAAACTTGTCAAATCGTTTATACCACTGTCTTGGTGATTGCTTCAAACCGTATAACGACTTGTCTAGTTTGCACACCCAATTTTCTTTACCAGCAACTTTGTATCCATCGGGCTGAGTCATCTAGATTTCCTCCTTCAAGTCACCGTGTAAGAATGCAGTCTTCACATCAAGTTGAGCTAGCTCCAAATTCAACTGTGCTACCAAGGCCAACAGAATTCTAATGGAGGAATGCTTCACAACTAGAGAAAATACCTCATTATAATCAATTCCCTCCTTCTGAGCATAGCCTTTAGCCACCAATCTTACCTTGTAGCGAATATCATTCTTGTCAGGAAATCCTTCTTTCTTTGCAAATACCCATTTGCATCCAATTGCCTTCTTTCCCTTCGGTAGTTGTGTCAACTTCCATGTCTTGTTCTTCTGAAGAGATTTCATCTCCTCCTCCATTGCCTCTTTCCAACTGCTACTTTCAGAACTCCGAATGGCTTCTGAAAAAGTGAAAGGAAC
>JAKUCV010000973.1:0-67519 GCA_028386065.3 Turnera subulata | reverse complement strand
TGGAATAGCGAGTCAAGGACCTCACACTGCCACATGCCAAAATGACCGGTACCGTCAAATATCTCCACAGCAAGCTTCGAACTAGATACTGGGATCCTCGACCATCTGGATGTGGAAACCATCTCTCCTGACTGTGTACTTGATGTAACCTGTTTTGAACCTGCTTCCGCCATTACAAAATCAAAAGATAGTATTCAACAATTACAAATAGCCCAAAGGACGAACCTTCGGCTCCGCTACCACTTGTTGGGGAAAACTCGGGCAATTTCTCCACTACAAACAACTAGTGAATTAAACTGATTCGATAATTCCCAAGAAAGATGGCCTAGCCTATCTCCTTAGACAGAATTATCATTCCAAGACAAATCCCTAGGAAAGACTGGAGGAACAGTGGTTCACTTAAAACCCAGCCTCCTAGACAAGACTCACTTGCACAGTGTTATAATTCACAACCTATACCCGACAAAGGCGGCTTAGCCGGCCAACAAAAGAGACAAAGGCGGCTTAGCCAGCCAACAAAAGAGACAAAGGTGACTTAGCCAGCCAAATATTGAATACTAAATAAATGCGGAAATTAAAGGCGGAATAATAAAAGAAAGAACACACTAAAATTGTTAACGGAGTTCGGCCAATTATGCCTACGTCTCCGGAGCACTGCTCTTTTTATAGGAGAAGAATTAGTACAATTGTGAGGATAGAATGTACTCCTATTTGGGATGATACTAAAAGGAGGTGGGGGGTCTTATTTATAGGATTTTCTAACCCCTCACTTCAACTCCTTAAACGATGTGGGATACCAAAACCCACACCACTATTCAACAATTGTCAGGTCTCAAACCTTATCTTAGAAATGCATTGCCTTTTACTTAGCAATGACATCGATCATGGTTCCCTCCCTAAGGTTGCTAGCCGTTTTATTATTTTAGATATTATGATGGAGCGAAAATTTCACTTCCTTTAAGTGCCAGCATGTGAAAAGGGAGTGTAATTCGATGGTACATTCACTTAGCAAACTAGTTTTAGTTATGAACCATTCGTATCTATGGCACAATTTTGTACCTGACTCAGATCGTACCTATTGTACTTGCAGCATAATAAATGAATGGAAATGACTTTGGTCTTAGGAAAGAAGGAAAAAATTGACAACAAATCGAGAACCCTAAGATCTACAATAATAAAACACCATAGATCTATATATAAATCTAACAGACAATAAATCGAAATCCAAGATCAACAAATTGAAAACCAACTCTCTTCTCTCTCGGATAAAACTCAAGAGAGAGGCATTATACCAAGGTTAATTAGCTTGTTGATGTGTTTTTAATACCTCTCATATATAAATTGGACTAATTTTTTATTTTATATATGTCCTAAGGGCACATAATAAGGCCCCCAAAGAAAATTTCAGATTCCTATACAACATAGACTTTTACCAAAAAAATTTGTTTTTTTTAGTCCAGCGTCAATAGTATACCAAAATCAACAAAGATAAGATTCTATAAGACATTCTTCCTCAAATCAAGTATACCAATCATGATGTTCAAAAAAAAAAAAAAGTATACCAATCATCAGCAAAAAAAAAAATAAAAATTAATAAAGATAGAGCTCCTCCAATTGTCGATTACTACCGAATATCTAGGAGGAAAAGAAAGTAATCTGAAACAAAAAAAAATTATGCGCTGAATAATCTAACAAGATTCAGAGAAGAATGTAGGCACTTCATAACTAAGTATTTGTTGTCCCCTGTGTGAATCGGAAGGATTCCTGCCTCTTCCAAAACCAAAACAACAAAATAAAATAAAATAAAATTCTGCAAGACATCCTTCCAGCGATTTCAGTATACCAACCATCATCGAAGAAAAAAAAAAAAAATAAAGCTCCTTACAACTGTCGATTATTACCGAATAGGAAAAGAAAGAGATCTAAAAACAGAATATGGGCTGGATTAAAGAAGAAAGGAAGATTGAGAGAAGGATTGAGGCACTTGTTCATAGCACAGGAGTCACGCCACGCTTGTCCGCCTTCTTCAAGTTCTTCAGGCACCCAGCAGATTCACATGAACGAGATCTATATTTATAATTTTTTTTTGAGAAAAGGAGCATTCTTCATTCATATAAACAGATCTAAAGATCTGAAATTACATAGCTGAAGATCTAATATAGCAAAAGCATAAGAAAAATCCAACAAAAGAATTCTTCTTAACCTACTACATAAAAATACACAATGTGATTTATCTCCTTCAATAGAGGATTTACAAAGGCACACCACTCGCGACATACTCGCGAGCATCAGATCCATATCCAGTATGGTCCGTGCAGCAACCACCATGGCAACAGGTAAATTTGAGACATACCTGTGGGGGAAAATATCCCTTTGTTGGTAAATTTCAGTAGCAGATAGAGAATCATTCTTCAAATCGAATCTTTCTCCATGAACTTTGGCTCCCATAGTCTTATTTGAAATACCAAAAAAGGTGAGAAAACTCCAGAAGGAGAAAAAACAACTCACAAAAAGTGAGACTAAACCCACAAAAAGTGGGAGTAAACCAATGAAACTAAAAACAAAAACAAAAACAAGCTAGTTGAAAGAAATTTTGGTGGGGGCTCACCGCCGGAAGAAAGTCGGCGGCAGCCCCAAGTTGTAGATCTAGGGTTTTTCTCTAAGAGAATGAGAGAAAAGAGAAAACCCTAGTTCTTTGTAACTTTTCTTTATACAAATTAATTATTTATGAAAATTTTAAAGCAAGCAACATTACTTTAATTTATTTCCTAAGCTCGCGCATATCTCTCTAACTACTAGCAATAAAAAAAAAAATTCACAAAAAAAATCAATATTTTTTTCATCACAGCTCAAAGCAAAAAATCGCTAACAAAAACCCTACACATCTACAAATCCAATTGAGAATAAATCGAAATTAACCCTAGATCTACAGTAATTATAAACCCTAGATCCACAAATCTAAATGGCAATAAATGGAAAATCTTAGATCCACAAATCTCATTGGCAATAAATCGAAAACCCTGGATCTTTTTTTTTTATATACTAATCGAAACTTTATTCACAGAAGAAGTTTGGAAGAATACAAGGTAGCAGTAAGCTCATGTCAGACACTGAATGTTACGTATACAAGCATACTCAAGAAACTACGTTAAATCAAATTTCCTAACTGGCCCTTTCCACTGTTTTAATACATCAACAAGGTGATCCCATTTAATCACCTCGCCAATGAAAACCCCGGATCCACAAATTTAGGGTTATTATGTAACAGCCCGGGTAAGAATTTGGATTTTTTATCGGGACTGTAAAAGTCTTTTTACCCTGATTTACTGTTGAATTAATCTTGGGTAATTAATTCAAGGTAAATCGGGAGTCGTTTTTCGAAACCGAGTGTTTTCCCGCGCTCGTGATTTTCCCGTGGATTTTTCGGAACTAAGTTGGTATTTTTCGGGTTTCGGAATTTCTCGGAAAATCACACCGGAAAATAACTAAGGAGGTATCGGTTATTTTCTGGTCCGGTTCGGATTCGCCCGTAATGCAGACGAACTGCATTATTGTAATTCACATGTATAATAGTGAATTTTCAGTTATAAAGAGGAAGAGGGCAGCCGGAGGTAGAGCAGAAGAGAAGAAGAAAAAAAGAAAGAGAGAAAAAGAGAGAAAAAGAAAAAGAGAGAAAAAGAAAAGAAAAGAGAGAAGAAAAAAAAGAAGAAAAAGAGAAGAAAAAGAAAAAAAAAGAGAAGAAAAAGGAGGGAAAATAAAAAGAAAAAAAATGACCAATCAGGAAGTAGAAAAATAGGAAAAAAAGAGAGAAAGAAAAAAAAGAAATGAAAAAAAGGAAACAGAAAATAGAAAAGAAAAAGGAAGAAAATAGAAGAAAATAAGAAAATAAAGTAAAAGAAAAAAAGAGAGAGAGGAACAGTACCGTCAACCCGAATCTCCCCTCGTTACTGTTCACTCGCCGCTGCTCCCGGCCGCGCCTCGACGCACCGCCACCACCGCCGCACTCGCCTCACCGTCGCGACCCCAGAGCCACCTTACCCGTCGCGTTCCACTGCCTGACGCCGCCTGACGCGCAGTTGACCCGCCGAGGACCCGGCGGATCTGTGCTCCTCGCGCCTCCTGCCGGCGACGTCGCGTCAGTTTCTCGCCGCCCTCGCGCCGCTCGTGCCGCCCAGACGTCGAGGTGGTGCTCGCGTCCTTCCTCGCGCCGCCGCCGTCGTCGCCAGCCGCTCGACCCGCTAGGTAAGGCCGGGTTTTACCCATTTTCGCGTCCGGGTCGCGCCCTTCCTGGGTTGCAATCCGGATTCTTCTTTTTTTTATTTATTTATTTTACTTAATAACATGTATACATATATATAAACCTATTTACATAATTAATTTCTGAATAAAATGGTAAATATTATTTTGGAAAATTTCATGCAATATTCTGGGTTTGGTTTAGAAATATATTCTTCAATTAAGGTAATTATATTTTGTTTGTAAATTAATATTATAGTTAGATTGGAAATTATATATATGCCTTAAAATTAATTTCTGGAAATTAATATGTATATTATTTTTGTCTGGGAAATTTGTGATTGTGGTTTATGTAAATAAATATGTATTTTGTAAATTTAAGTTAATTACATTTTGTGTTGGAAAATTAAATTGTATATGTATATAGGAAAAGATAAATACTTTATAAATAATTTCTGAAAATTATAAATAGGTTATTATTTTTATGGAAAAATTATGGTAATTATTATTTTGGGAATTATATATATTTTATGAGATTATATTTTGGAAGAGTTTTAATTAAAGTACGGTACCGAAATTATATTCGGAAATACGTACGGTAAATTATTTTCGGTAAATGGAAATAATAAGGGATAAGAACCGGGATGGGTTATTACGCAGTTTGGCATCATAGTATACCGATTATGTGCATTTATGTGAGCATGATGTTTTGTTGTATAGGTTTGATATCGGGCAGTTTCCCGAGGAGCCGGCGTCGGACCGGTCATTGTTTCCGAAGTTGAGTAATCGGCTAAGGTGAGGTTAAGTAAATATTTATTTACATCCCGTGATATCAAGTTGCTGTTTGCTTACTGTGTCCAATGATGCTGGTATGATACTTTGTGGCTGTGTATGGATTGTTGTGTGATGAATTATGTTGATAATTGTTGCTGTTGATATAATTGATGATGTTGGGATTGCGGATATAAGTAAGACTATTGTTGTTGTTGACTGTAGAATTGTGAGAGTTGAGTACCGGGGGTACTATTATGTGATGACAGTTTGATATTGGTTATTATCCAGACGAGCGGAGAGGCTGCGAGCCTGCTCGGGATAATGAGATAATGGTTGGATGATAGAGATGTGGTAATTAGTCGAGGGAAAGGAAATAATAAAATTGAATACACTTAGACATCTAGTAAGTCACAGTTAAATGTTGGAACAACCAGATGGTAGTCTGATTTATGGTGCTGGGGGAGAGTGTGCTTAGGGTCTGCTCCCTGTCTGTATCGATTATTATTTTTAGGCGCTGGGGGAGAGTGTGCTTGGGGTCTGCTCCCTGTCTGTGCCAGTTTTACGTGGAGGTACCAGGGCGGGGTCCACGGGCTAGCTAGCTTGACTACCAGGCGACGGCCATCATTTAGCTTGTGATAGGGGCGCTGATAATAAAATTGGAATAGCGTGTCTAGAATCATCAGTGCGTATTTAAGGTTCGTGAGAACCTTGATTAATTGTTGTGTTGTGACTTGGATTAGTTACGGTGTATGTATATGTATATTTTCTTATGGGTTTACCCGGTGGGCACTTCGGACTCACCCCTCACCTGCGGGCTTTCATCCCGTAGGTTGAGATATTTGTGGTTCAGGTATATTGCATTCCAGACAGGCTGCGGCGTCATCCCTTGGACAGGACTCGGATCCATTAGTTGCATTGGGCTTTGCATATGTTGTCATGTGAGTCTTAAGTCTTCCGCTGTGCATTTAGTTAAGTCTTCCGCTGTGCTGATTATTATTGTTGTTGGGCCGTTGGGCCAGTTATGATGCTACTGATGTTGGGCCGTAGGGCCATTTTGTTGTTCATATTTTTGGGCTGTTGAGCCAGGGTTTATGTTTTATACAATGTATGCTGGGTTTGATTGGTTGGGTCGTCACAGTTCCGGCACGTGTTTACCGTGTGCGGTAAATACTGGTCAGGGCGCTTCATATTACCGATCACTTTCTTTTACTTTCATTGCCGTCTAGCCTCCCACCAAATTTGCTTTCCTCAGCCTCCACCAAATTTTCGTGTTTTTTTTTTTCAGATTTGTTATTAAGTCTCACCTATTTTTTTAATACCCGTGCTAATTCTCTTTCGTTTTTTTCTTTTTTTTTTTGTAAGCAAAAATTTAGGTTGAGAAGAACCTTATCGCGATGGGAATGAAGAAAAGGTTCGAGTCCTCGAATTCTTTCTTCGGATTCGATTCGAATCCTCGTATATGCACAAAAATTCCCATCAATAGGTTACTGGAGAGTATATATAATTTCCCCGAATTCTGTGAGTATATATATTTGTATTAGTTTATATGAATAAAGACGCTCTTTTACTCATTAAAAAAAAAAACAACCTGACCATATCTCAAATTTTTTTTTTAAAAAAAAAAATACTGCAGAAAGAAAAGAAAAGAAAAAATGCAAAACATGCTAGAAAATATTATAGGCTTCTGCTTCTTCTAGGGAAAGACCACATCTTAAAAGCCAAAACAAATGGAGTAACAACCAGGATTGATTATTATTCATGGCCCTCTTGTCTCATCACATCCCGGTAAAATTGCCGTATCCATATTTCCTAAGCCATTGGCAGATAGAGTGAGCCTTGAAGCAGCAATCACATACATGCAAAACACCAACAATATCCTCATCTTCTTCGTCCTCCTCGATCTCTTTCAAGCAAACGGCACACCCACCCAAAGGAGCTGTCTTCTTCTCCGTGTCAACATCATGAGCATCACCATTGATCTGGAACTCCAGCCTTCTTAGGTTCTTGGTTTCCGACCAGAAATAAAATACCGAGAGGGCTGTGAGGTACACCAACGATAACACAGGTATTAAAGGTATTATGAGGGAACCTACAGCCATTATATTTGACCTGATTCAACTGCTCTAAACCAAAACGTGTGTTGTACTTAGGTAAAAAAATTTTTCTTCTCCTTTCACTTTTCCAATTTCGCATCTGTTGTCCCTCTTTCTATAATTTCACTCATGTTATCCCTCAACTCACATTTTACCGGGACATATTGTCCTTTCTACAGGCTATAATCGGTGAGCTGTCAACATAGTGACACGTGTCCGATGAGCCCATGGGTTGCCATTTTTTATTCTTTCTTCTGTTTTGTTTTTCCCTAATTTAATTTCCAACACTTTTCTCGAAATAAAATAAAATCAGTTTTATAATAAACAAATAAAATGTCAAAGAATGTCAATGCTATTTTCTTGTCTTTTATTTTTACTTTTGCATTTTTTTAATTCATTTTCTGAAAAACCCACCATCGTTTTACAAAATCTCAAAACCATCACTGTGAACATCCCGTATTTTTTTTTAAAAAAATCACTGTGAACATCCCGAATTTTTTTTTAAAAAAATCACTGTGAATTCACATCCCACAACCATCGTAATTCCTCGTCCACCAACACCCAACCTAAAAAATCCGGCCAGCAATACAATTACCGTGCCACACAAACCTTCACCGGCCAAACTTAGGGCCAATCTGGTATCATTGGATTCATTAGTCATGACCCCATTAGCAAACATCAAACCTGTCATTGACAACCACCTTCCCGAAGTAGTAAAAGCATTCCCCCAAACACCACCAAACTAATCCACGACAACAACAAACCAACACAAATCCAAATCCACCATCAATCCAATAACATAGAACTCGATTAACACGTTTAGGGGATTTGAAATTAAAAAAAAAAACCAGCAATGGCACCATGGTTATGCGCAGTGAAGCACCCCTCTTCGTCATTAGATTCGTCCTCAGCCTCCTCGTCTTGCTACGACTACTTTGAACTGACAATACTCCACCAGATCTACAACGCCTGAAACGCCTCGACCCGTATTTACCGTACACAGTAAACACGTGCCGGAACTACGCCCGACCTAACAAAGCCCAACATACAGTATATACAACAGAAATTCTGACTCAACTGCCCAAAAGATAAACATCAGAAATCTGGCCCTTCGGCCCAACATAAAAACCATCACCCAAATCTCGGGGACATCAATAACATCACAACCGGCCCAAGGCCCAACAATAACAATAATCAGCACAACGGAAGACTTTATAACTCACAAAGACACTGTATGAAAACCCGATGCAAATTATGGATCCGAGTCCTGTCCAAGGGTATGTCACAGCCGCTGGAACGCATCGTACCTGAACCATAAGTAACTCAACCTATGGGATGAAAGCCCGCAGGTGAGGGGTGAGTCTGAAACGCTCACCGGTACATCAAAGCACAATCATGGATAAACAACAATATGCAGCACTATAAAACTCAAGGTAGAAAAACAGGCCACAACAGCCATAAAAATACCAAAACCAAAGACTCGACCCAACTGAGACTGAACCAAGACCAAAAAGACTTAACCAAAATCCAATTTTATCTTTCCAGGCCCAATCACGGATAACCTAGGGTCGAACAAGGTTATCAACCTATTCCTGGTGCCATACCTAAACCAAACCTGGGATCAACATCCCAAAATCAAAACTAGGGGTCAACACCCCAACATCAAACCGACATCAACATGCCCATCACAAGAACCAGGTCATGGCCACCACGAAATAGTCTCTAACCTTCCGATCGTACCACTACTTACCACGTGACAATTATATCAATATCATCACAGGGATCGACATCCCAAAACAAAACCAAAACACAGGGATCAACATCACTCCGGGATCAACTTCCCAAAACCATACCAAGGATCGACTTCCTTGTCACAATTTATTATTTATTCTATTATTCTTTATACCAAAAAAGACACAGGGATAAACATCCCAAAACTCAACTCATGGGGATAAACATCCCAAAATCAAATCAAGGCACTGGGATAAACATCCTGAATCAAACCACAGCAAATACAACACTCAACAGTGCAACAAACATCACACACAAACAACCGAGTAATATAGGCACATATCGAAGGAAAATCCATCCTCACCTTAGCCGATTACTCAACTCCGAAACATCAACCGGAACCAAAGCCGGTTCCTCGGGGAACTGCCCGATATCAAACCTATATAACAAATAAATAAAATGCTCACATAAGATGCACATAAGAGTATTCCATGATGCCATAAACTGTACCACAAAATAGATATAAGACCATCCCGGTTACATATCCTTTAATACCATCTTTTACCGAAAATATTATATCGTACGTATATCCGAATATTATTCCGGTACAATACTTTAATTAAAACACTTTCAAAATATTTTCATAAAATAATTATACTTTTCCAAAAATATAATCACTATAATTTTCCTGGAAAATATAACATATATATATTTATTTTTCCCAAAATTATTTTCATAAAATATTATACTTGCCGAAATATAATTACCAAATATTATTATATTAGAAAATCATATTTCCAGAAAATATAATCATATAAACTTATTTTTCTGAAAATACATACGAATTTATAAATATACATTTTTATTTTCTAAACATAAAATACTTTCCCAAAACAATTATATATCAACATAATTATATATTTTCAAAAATATATCCTATGTATATTTTCCAAAAATAATAATTTTTTATACTATTCCAGAAAATATAAACTTGTTATATATCTTTTTCAAAATAAACATAATAAAATTTTTTCAAAACAAAATATAGTTATATTAATTTTCCAAGAATCAAAATACACACACACACACACACATATATATATATATATTTGTATATATATATATATATCCATAAATCATACTTACTATATTTTTTCTCAAAATAAATATACATATTTTTTTCCCAGAATTAAATACAAGCAAAATAAATATATATGTATGTATTTTCTTTTTTTTTTAATTAAACCCGATTCAACCAAAACCCAACCCAGCCAAAACCCGGAACAACAAACCCAAAACACTGCGCTACCCGCCCGTCTAAAACGGGTCGTCGCAAAACCCGTCGCTCACCTTGAGTTGCAGTGGCGGGCGACGACGGCGAGAGCGGCAGTGTGGTGCAGGCGTCACGAGACGAAGGCGACGTCACTGGTACTGGTGGCTGCAGGTGGCGGATCCGCGGGGTCAACTGTTGGGTCTTCCCTTCCTGGCGGCGCGTCTCACGGCGGAAACAGGAGGAAGAGGCGGCGAGCAGGCTGGTGGCGGTAGTGAGACGAGTAGCGGCGCCAAACCGTTCGGCGTGCACAGTAACCGAAAGGAGGAAGGTGACAACTGTTCATTGTTTCCTTTTTTCTGTATTTTTTTTCTTTCTTTTCTATTATTTTTTTCTTTGTTTCTTGTATTATTTTTTTCTTCTTTTTCTTTTCTTTCTTCCTTTCTATTTTTTGGGTTTTTGTGTTTTTTTTTAATTATTTTTTCTTTCCTTTTTCTCTCTTTTTTCTTCTCTCTCTTCTCTCTCCTTTCTTCTTCTTTTCTTCTTCCCTTTTCCTCTCCTCTGCTTCCTTTATACCCATGTGTCAGCTGCCTCAATTATGCAGGTTTGACTACATATGGGGCGAGTCTGGTCCGGACCAGAAAATAACTGACATACCTCCTTAGTTATATTTCTGGTCTACTCCGTCAGGGTTAACCTAATTTTTCTGAGGATTTCAGGACCCGAAAAAATACCAACTTTGGTCCGTAAAATCCACGGAAAAATCCCGAGCGTGGGAAAAACCTCGGTTTCAAAAAATAATGCCCGATTTACCTTGAATTAATTACCCAAGATTAATTTCAAAAGTAAATCACTGTATAAAGACTTTTACAGTCCCAGTAAAAATCCAAATGTTTACCCGGGTTGTTACAGTCTACCCACCTTAAAAAGAATTTCATCCTCAAAATTCCGTCTTATTCGTGGGTCATACCACGATAAGCTTCTGGTATACTCTACCAGCTGTCCGTACTCAACACGATATCCCCATCTATACCCTTACGCGTCTTCCGGTGCCCTTATAAAAACCAGACCTCAAACCTGGCAACTTACTCTCTGTCATGGATTCACCAATAAGAACTCGAACTACCTTTGACTCAAAGGAGTTAAGCTATACTGGTGGTGTTAATCCCTTTACAGACTCCGATGAAGAACCTCCGAAGAAACGTTTCAAGACAAACATCATCGGTCTGAAAGAACATATGGTCGTCTCCAGAAGACGGCGAAAGAAACCCGTCGGCAAGGAGGACCCTTCCGGTCGCAAGGATGCTGATGATAGAAAGGGCAAGGCAACTGCTCCTAGCGATACATCGCTGCAGACACTGAAGCATCTGAACGCTTCACTGAAGAAGGTTAACACGGCGGTGATGCAGATCGAACTGGCCTGTATAGGACTCTCCTCTCAGATCTAGAACATATGTAACCTTGTAAAAGACCTAGAGAAGCAAGTAACTTCATAGAGTACTCCTTCTCTATTGTAAAATGTTATGAAATAAATAAAACAAACTTTCCTTTCTAAAACAAAACTTTTTTTTACAATTATGAAAATCTTATGTTAAAAGAAAATCAACATCTCAAAGCAAAACAAAGATCAACAAGAAAAATATAAAATCAAATATAAAGAAGTTAAATCAAAACTAAACTCGTTTTCCAAAACCAAAAGGTAAGGAAGTTAAAACAAAACATATTTTTCATGATCAGCGTTCTAGATCGGTCGTATAGGTCCTCGAACCCAAGAAATGCAGCTCGCATAACTGACGAAGACGTCGGTCCTTCACGCAAAAGAGACGTCTGCTATCATGCACAGTGATGATCACGAGCACGTACTGTGTCCCTTGAAAGAAACGACAGCCAGCTGGTCCACAAACCAAGAACGTCTTCCAGATCTCGTATCCCTCTATGATGTCCAAACAGAAGCAACCTTGTCGTACATGCACGGTTCTCGAGATATCGCCCCATCAAACTGGCCACAATGGTCACGGATGCATGTGATAAAAGATGCAGGAGAAAGCCATAAACAGAAGAGCCAAAACAACCGTGAAAAAAAAAATTGCAAGTTGGAAATGAGCTGAAAAACACTCGTGTTTGTAGCCCGAAAAACATATAAAGTGATGATGCAAAAATCAGTCAGTGGAATAATTTTCAAAAAGCAAAACCTTGGAGTTTTGTGAAAAGGTTCTACTTTTCCTATCCCCGAAAAATATTTATTTTTTCCTCTTTTTTTTCTTCTCTTTTTTTCTTTATTTTTTTATTTTCTATTATTTTTTTCCTTCTTTTCTTTTTTTTTCCTTCTTTTTTTTCCTTCTTTTTTTCCTTAATTTTTTTCTATTTCTTTTTTTTTTTTGGAAACAGGTGGGGTCTATATTTTGGAAAATGGGTAAATATTTTTTCTATAAAAGGCAAATCAATGAAAAGGAAAAACCACAAATCATCCAAAAGAAAACAAAACGTTCAGGCAAAGAAAACACAACGCCTCAAGACAACATGCTTTGTCCAGCTTCTATCTTCTTCGTCGAAGGTGCCTCCCTCGGAACAAGGAATCGGTTGGCCTACAGCCTGATCAACGAATGGCCAGAAGAACTACCAAGCGAGCTCGGAAGGATTCCTCGTCTGGTTTTCGTGGACGAACTCTAATCAGGTTGTTTCTCACTCCTATGGAAGAGACGTTCTTCCTGGAGGATCAGAGCACCTTGAGAACTTCCTTTTATGGCTCAGCCAATTTCATCATGTTTTTCATTTCTGAAAGACTTGAGGAATTCAACTTGGAGCCTACTTGTCACTACCTGAACCAAGGTAGTTATTACCAGGTCTCGATGACTGCCCGGAGTGTTCCACGCGTGGCTAGGTTACCAACTACCTGGCCAAAGGTTAGCCTGTTACTCTGGAACTGCAGAGGAATCGCGAGGCATTCCCACGAGTTCGTGCGTACCTTGAGGAATCTGAAGAATCAGTACAAGCCCAAAATGGTACTGTTAACAGGGACCCAGTGGCAGCCTGAAGATGATAACGGTGTCATACCATTTCGGTTCCCTCCAGCAAACCGATTCGAGCTTCCTGGCCAGAACAACACGGGCGGTATATGGTTCTCATGGAACGAGAGCATCAGGGTCAACATTACCAATGACCCCAATAGCTTCAGAGTCAATGTTGTACCTGCAAGATAAATAATAATAATAATAATAATAATAATAATAATAATAATAATAATAGTAATAATAATAATAATAATAATAATAATAATAATAATAATAATATTATTATTATTATTATTATTATTTATGTTTCTGCATGTTTATGGCATCAATTACCTCTTATGTGAATGTTTTGCGGCAAGCTGGCGTCCCTCGACTGGATCCTTCATGTACTAACTAAATGATATAAATGCAAAATGATAAACATATGGAACAAGCTATGCACAGCAAATAAGCAAAATAGTCACCCAAGGACCTACCGCCCGCTACGCTACCAAAATGAAATGCTCCGACCCGTATTTACCGTACACAGTAAACACGTGCCGGAACTGTAAGGACCCGACCTAAAAAAGCCCAGCATACAGTGTGTAAGTAACCGGGTATGCAAACTAAAGAGACAAGAAGCGAGCGGAATACCCGGAACTAATGGGGGATCCATGTGAAACGGGGTAAACCGAATAACAAGATTTTCATACCTAGTTTGGTTGAGATCTTTCACTCAACTGATGATCCGAATCAGCAAGAACCAGACTAATATTCGACTCCTCTATGGTATCTACACGAACCATCGATGACTGTTAGCAACCGTCGATGACCGTTAGCAACCGTCTCACGATCACTAACCCGAGCACTCCTAAACCGCAGTGCTAGCTGCCGAATTTCCGAGAGCTAGAGACTAGAGAGTGTTTGATGTGTTTATTTCTCAAGTTTGAAGAGTTTGTTAAGCCTTGCTTGGTCTAAAATCTGATCAAACCTTCACCCTATTTATACACACTTGAAATGCATAGTTTAATGAGTCATTGGCCAACATAATCATCCCTTATCCTCCATGATTATGTTTTCACTATGACTTAATGCTCCACTAAGCATTAATTATATATATCATCATATATAGGATTACACATCATATGGCATTAAATCTAGTTCAATAATTCTACTAATTAATGAACCAAATCAACCCAAAATGACCTGGTCCAATCATGGTCCAACCATGGTCTAACCACTAGTTCAATTACCTGTCGAATCATGTTTCGGCTTGTAAGTATCCAGGTCATGCAATTGACAATCAAAAGCAACAAATACAACAAGATACACAGCAGAAAAACCGGATACACATGGAGGATCCAAGTGAAGGGTAGCTAAACCGAATAACAATTTTACATACCTGAAACGGTTGAGGTCTTTCACCCAACTGTAGAACCGAATCAGCAAGACCCAGACGTAAGCCTCGCCCCTCTATGGTATCCACACGAACCGTTGTAACCGGCTGAAGAACGTCTCACGACTTCAACCTGAGCTCTCCCGGACTGGTGTGCTAGCAACAGAATTTCGGGAGCTGTGTGGTGTTTGTGTTCTTCTTTCTTTCTCAAAAATGAAGAAAGATGAGTGTGTGTGTTTCTCTTGCTGCTCTCAAAACTCAGAATCAAGAGAGAAAGAAGTGCTCAAGAGTAATAAGATTACTCCCCTCAATCAAAGGCATAATGTAGTGGTATTAATGGCCAACAAGGTGGACCATTAAGCAACATGATTATGTCTCCACATAATCATGTCTCCCACTATTGCACTAACACACCAACTCATTACAGCACTAAATTTGGTCAATTATTCTAACAATAATTGAACCAAACCAGCCCAAAAATGATCCTGGTCCAACCACGGTCCAACCACACCTGGTCGAACCATGGTCCAACCACGGTTCAACCGCCTGCTCGAATCAATGGCTGTAAGTGTATTCCCCTGTAGGCATTTGTAACGTTCGGCAATAATTGTAAACTCCTTTACAATTATAAGCAAAGAGCGACGTCTAGCAACACATCATTGCCACCCGAACGACAAGATCGATACTGATTCCCTGTGCCTCAGAACATGTCATCGTCCCTTCGTCCCATTATCAAGATCAAACACGAGACATGGAATATGTCAATCTCGCATATGTTTACTGATTCCCTGTGCCTCGGAACATGTCATCGTCCCTTCGTCCCATTATCAAGATTAAACACGAGACATGCAATATGTCAATCTCGTATACTTTTAATCTCGGTTTCTTGATCATCGAGTTAACCGGTAAAGGCGGATACCAATGATATCATATATCATCATCCGAGCATGGCCAAGCATTTACGGTTCAACTCTATCAATAAACCATCCGATAATATACCCGTTATATGGGTTGGACGAATCCCATCTTGATCATACAAAACCCACTACATATTCATCATATACCCAATGATTACACTAAGTCTACTCATTTACGAAATAGCCAAGAGTAATATCAAAGTATACGATTCATATGTTGGGAACCTTGACGATCTCAGGTCTAAGGACAATACATATAAGAACTGCTATCGACAAACATATAACGTTCCATGTAGCGTTCTTATGTGGGTCGGTCCAGTCCACAAGTTCTCTAACTTGTACCCGTATGTTGAATTCATATCACATATGAACTCTCAACATACGCTAGTCTTAATTTATTATTACAACCCATCCATAATAATAATCGACTAGGGACATTTTAAGAATTTAAAATATTCTAGGGTTATAAGTGTGTGCAAGCATTTATCTCATAAACGATACTTATTGGAATAACCTTATTGTGTATACATGACTACAAGTAAACATCCATTGATTGGCTTTTGGGAATATTACACTAATACGACCATAGTTTAACCACTGGCTCGAATCTACAGTTCTATGTGTGTGACCCTGTAGGCACTTGTCACATTTGGCAATAATTGTAAACACTCATTTACAATTATAAACAATGAGCGGTGTCTAGCAACACATCATTGCTAGCCAAATGACAAGATCAGTACTGATTCATTATGCCTCGGAAAATGTCATTATCCTTTCGTCTCATTATCAAGATCAAACACGAGACATGGATTATGTCATTCTCATATATGTTCAATCTATGGTTTCTTGATCCCCGAGTTAACTACGTAAAACAGATACAAATGATATCCCATATCACTTAATCCGAGCATGGCCTTGCATTTACAGTTCAACTCTATTAAGGGCCCAATTGATAATATTTCCTTTTTACGGGTTAGATGAATTCCATCTCGATCATACAAAACCCACTACACATTATATCATATACCCAATGATTACTCTTAGGTCCATTCAATTACGAATGACCAAGAGTAATATCAAAGTATATGACTCACGTGTTGGGAACCTTGATGATCTCAGGTCTAAGGATAGTACATATAAGAATCAATAATGACAACATGAGTCCATGCAGTGTTCTTATGTCGGGTCAGTCCAATCCACAAGTTCTCTAACTTGTACCCGTATGTAGAATTTATATCTCATATAATTCTCAACATACGCTAGTTTTAATTTATTATTACAACCCATCCATAATAATAATCGACTAGGGACATTTCAAGAATATAAAATATTCCTAGGTTATAAATATGTGCAAGCATTTATCATAGATAAACATATTTATTGGAATAAAACCTTTAATCAAAATACATGACTTAAAATACAATCATCTAATGATTGGCTTTTGGGCATTACACTAACAATCTTCCACTTGCACTAAAGTCAATCGTCCATATCTCTAATACCAATAGCATGACCATCACGCTTCTGCTGTGTGAGTGGCTTTGTCAATGGATCTGATGCATTATTCTCAGAAGGAACTTTGCACAGCCTCACATCACTTCTAAGAAATAACACATACCCTGACTGCGATCTAAAGTCATCCATATCAATTTGGAAGCTAGCATCTGTGTAACCCTTTACAACAAGCTCATCAACGCTTCCGTATACAAGGAATGCATCCTTAGTCCTTCTCAAGTACTTATAGATGTTCTTAACCACTGTCCAGTTACCTTCACCAGGATCAGATTGATATCTGCTTGTGACACTTAATGCATATGCGACATCCGATCGAGTACATAGCATGGCATACATGATAGATCCTATTGCTGATGCATAAGAGATCTTACTCATTTGCTCTCTCCTTAGATGTACTAGGACATTGATTCTTTGAGAGAGTTATGCCATGTGACATGGACAAGAAACCTTTCTTGGAATCTTGCATGCTAAATCTTTTAAGCACCTTGTCAATATATGTACTTTGGCTTAGGCCAAGAAGCCTTCTGGATCTATCTCTATAGATCTTTATACCTAGCACGTAGGCAGCTTCACCTAAGTCCTTCATTAAAAAATTCTTTCCTAACCAAGCATTTACAGACTGTAGTGTTGGAATATCATTCCCAATGAGTAGGATGTTATCAACATACAATAGCAAGAAAATAATAGTGCTCCCAGTAAGCTTCTTGTAAATACATGGCTCATCTTCATTTTTAATGAAACCAAACTATTTGATTACTTCATCAAAATGAAGATTCCAACTCCTAGAAGCTTGCTTTAATCCATAAATGGATCTTTGCAATTTGCATACCTTATTAGCATTTTCTAGAGTGACAAAACCTTCAGGTTGTGTCATGTACACATCCTCTAAAAGATTTCTATTAAGGAAAGTGGTTTTGACATCCATTTGCCATATCTCATAATCATGGTATGCATCTAAATCCAATAGAATTCGGATGGATTTAACCATGGCAACTGGCAAAAAAGTTTCATCATAGTCAATACCATGAATTTGTTTGAAACCTTTCGCAACCAATCGCCCTTTATAAGTAATCACATTACCAACCATGTCAGTCTTTTTCTTATAGACCCATTTGCACCCAATGGGTTTTACCCCTGCAGGCGGATCAACTAAGGTCCAAACCTTGTTTTCATACATGGATTCCATGCCAGAATTCATGGCTTCTAGCCACTTCTTAGAGTCTGGACCTGTAATTTCCTACTGATAGGAAGTGGGCTCATCATCATCTATGAGCATCACATCTCTAGTATAAGTCAAAAAAAATCCATATCTCTCAGGCTCATATCGAGTCCCACCAGACCTACATGGTCCATGTGTTACAGGCATAGGACTTTCACCCACAACATCTTGTGGTTCCTGTCCATGTTACATCTCAGTATTTATAGCTTCTTGTTGTGCTCGAACTTCTTCGAGTTCTGTTTTTCTCCCACTGATCTCTCTAGAAATAAATTCTCTTTCTATAAAAATAACAGTATGAGCAAAAAATACTTTTTGCTCTGTGGGATTATATGAATAATATCCTTTAGTCTCTTTAGGATATCCAACAAAAAAAGCACTTGTCAGATTTAGGGCTGAGTTTGTTTGATGCTTGTCGTCTTACGAAAGCTTCACAACCCCAAATCTTCATAAAAGACAAACTGGGTCGTTTCCTAGTCCACATCTCATATGGTGTCTTTTCAACCAATTTAGATGGAACACGGTTAAGTTTAAAAGTAGCTGTTAATAAAGCATGTCCCCAAAATGAAGAAGGTAGGTCAGCTTGACTCATCATAGAACGAACTATGTCTAACAGAGTTCTATTTCTCCTTTCAGATACACCATTCCATTGAGGTGTACCCGGTGGAGTAAGTTGTGATACTATACCACATTCCTTTAGATAATCAAGAAATTCTCGGTCTAAGTACTCACCGCCTCGATCAGATCCAAGCATTTTAATACTCTTCCCAAGTTGATTCTGTACTTCATTCTTGAATTCTTTGAGGATACACATGGAGGATCCAAGTGAAGGGGTAGCTAAACCGAATAACAATTTTACATACCTGAAACGGTTGAGGTCTTTCACCCAACTGTAGAACCGAATCAGCAAGACCCAGACGTAAGCCTCGCCCCTCTACGGTATCCACACGAACCATTGTAACCGGCTGAAGAACGTCTCACGACTTCAACCCGAGCTCTCCCGAACTGGTGTGCTAGCAACAGATTTCTGGGAGCTTTGAATGTGGTGTTTTTCTCTCTTCTTTCTCAAAGAAGATGTATGTGTGTTTTGCTCTCTATTTTCAGACCTCTCAAGACACTCTCTAACGCTCTGAAAAATCAAGCAAGTGAGGAAGAAGAAGCAAGAGTAATCAGATTACTCAATCCCCATCAATGGCGTAATGTAGTGGAGTTAATGGCCAACATGGTGGTCCATTAACCAACATGATTATGTCTCCACATAATCATGTCTCCCACTAGCACTAACACACATCACAGCCATAATTTGGTCAATTATTCTGACAATAATTGAACCAAACCAGCCCAAAAACGACCACGGTCCAACCACGGTCCAACCACACCTTGGTCGAACCATGGTCCAACCACGGTTCAACCACATGCTCGAATCAACGGCTCTATGTGTGTGACCCTGTAGGCACTTGTACCTTCGGCAATAATCGTAAAATCTCATTTTACAATTATAAGCAAAGAGCGGCGTCTAGCAACACATCATTGCTACCCGAACGACAAGATCAATACTGATTCCCTGTGCCTCGGAACATGTCATCGTCCCTTCGTCCCATTATCAAGATCAAACACGAGACATGGAATATGTCAATCTCGCATATGTTTAATCTCGATTCCTTAATTCTCGAGTTAACCGGTAAGACGGATACCAATGATATCACATATCACCATCCGAGCATGGCCATGCATTTACTGTTCAACTCTATCAAGAAACCATCCGATAATATACCCGTTATATGGGTTGGACGAATCCCCTCTGGATCATACAAAACCCACTACATACTCATCATATACCCAATGATTACACTAAGTCTACTCATTTACGAAATAGCCAAGAGTAATATCAAAGTATACGATTCATATATTGGGAACCTTGACTATCTCAGATCAAAGGACAATACATATAAGAATCACTATCGACAAACATATAACGTTCCATGTAGCGTTCTTATGTGGGTCGGTCCAGTCCACAAGTTCTCTAACTTGTACCCGTATGTTGAATTCATATCACATATAAACTCCCAACATACGCTAGTCTTAATTTATTATTACAACCCATCCATAATAATAATAGACTAGGGACATTTAAGAATATGAAATACTCTAGGGTTATAAGTTTGTGCAAACGTTTATCTCATAAACGATACTTATTGTAATAACCTTAATGTTTATACATGACTACAAATAAACATCCACTGATTGGCTTTTGGGCATATTACACTAACAATCTCCCACTTGCACTAAAGCCAATCATCCATGTATCTCATACATGTGGATCTAGCATGACCATCATGCTTTTGCTGTGTAAGAAGCTTAGATAATGCATCTGATACATTGTTCCCAGAAGGAACTATGCACAGCCTCAGTTGTAGTGTCGGTAACTGTTTCTTGCTTGGAACTCTTCCAGCTCACAGCACCACCTCCATGATAAAACACATAACCTGACTGTGATCTAAAGTCATCCCTATCGGTTTGGAAGCTAGCATCGGTGTAACCCTTTACAACGAGCTCATCCACGCTTCTGTAAACCAGGATTGCATCCTTTGTGCTTCTCAAGTACTTAAGGATGTTCTTAACCGCTGTCCAGTGACTCTCACCGGGGATCAGATTGGTATCTGCTTGGGACACTCAAAGCATAAGCGACATCCGGTCTAGTACATAATATGGCATACATGATAGATCCTATTGCCAAAGTATAAGGAATCTTACTCATCCACTCTCTCTCCTTAGATGTACTAGGACATTGATTCTTTGAGAGAGATATGCCATGTGACAAGGGCAAGAATCCTTTCTTGGAATCTTGCATGCTAAACCTCTTTAGCACCTTGTCAATATACGTACTCTGACTTAGCCCGAGAAGCCTTTTGGATCTATCTCTATAGATCTTTATACCTAACATATAGGCAACTTCTCCTAAGTCCTTCATCGAGAAATTCTTTCCTAACCAAGCCTTTACAGACTGTAGTGTCGGAATATCATTCCCAATGAGCAGGATGTCGTCGACGTACAACAACAAGAAAACAACAGTGCTCCCACTAACCTTCTTGTAAACACATGGTTCATCTTCGTTCTTAATGAAACCAAACTCTTTGATTACATCATTAAAATGAAGATTCCAACTCCTAGAAGGTTGCTTCAATCTATAAATGGATCTCTGCAACTTGCATACCATATTGACATTCTCTGGATCGACAAAACCTTCAGGTTGTGTCATGTACACATCCTCTAAAAAATTTTCGTTAAGGAAAGCGGTTTTGACATCCATTTGCCATATCTCATAATCATAGTATGCTGCTATAGCCAATAGAATCCGGATGGATTTAACCATGGCAACTGGTGAGAAACTTTCATCATAGTAAATACCATGAACTTGCTTGAAACCTTTTGCGACCAATCGTCCTTTATAGGTAATCACATTACCATCCATGTCGGTCTTTCTCTTAAAGACCCATTTGCACCCTATGGGTTTTACCCCTTCAGGTGGATCAACCAAGGTCCATACCTTGTTTTCGTACATTGATTCCATTTCCGAATTCATGACTTCTAGCCACTTCTTAGAGTCTGGACCCGTAATGGCCTGCTGATAGGAAGTGGGCTCATCCTCAACTATGAGCATCACGTCTCCAGTATGAGTCATGAGAAATCCATATCTCTCAGGCTCATACCGAGTCCTATCCGACCTACGCAGTCCATGTGTTACAGGCACAGGAATCTCATCCACAACATCTTGTGGTTCTTGCCCTTGTTCCATCTCAGCCTCTATCTCTTGAACTTCTTCGAGTTCTATTTTCCTCCCACTGATTCTTCTAGAAATAAATTCTTTTTCTAGAAAAATAGCAGTCCGAGCAACAAACACTTTGTGCTCTAAAGGATTATAGAAATAATACCCTTTCGTTTCCTTAGGGTATCCTACAAAGAGGCACTTGTCGGATTTAGGGCCGAGTTTATCCGAAGCTTCACGTCTTACGTAAGCCTCACAACCCCAAATTCTCATGAAAGACAAATTGGGACGCTTCCCAGTCCATATCTCATATGGTGTCTTTTCGACGGATTTTGATGGAACACGGTTAAGTGTAAATGCAGCACTCAATAATGCATGTCCCCAAAATGAAGGAGGAAGGTCAGCTTGACTCATCATCGAACGAACTATGTCTAACAAAGTTTTATTCCTCCTTTCGGATACACCATTCCATTGAGGCGTACCTGGTGGAGTGAGCTGTGATACTATACCACACTCCTTTAGATGATCAAGAAACTCTCGGTCTAAGTATTCACCTCCTCGATCTGATTGAAGCATTTTAATACTTTTACCGAGTTGATTCTGTACTTCATTCTTGAATTCTTTGAACTTTTCAAAGGATTCCGACTTGTGTCTCATTAGATACAAATAGCCATATCTACTGAAATCGCCAGTAAATGTAATGAAGTATGAAAAACCGCCTCTAGCCTGTGTGGACATAGGTCCGCATACATCACTATGTATAAGACCTAACAAATCCGATGCTCTCTCACCCTTACCGGTAAAAGGAGCTTTCGTCATTTTGCCTAACACACACGACTCACGTGTCTCAAATGATTCATAAACAAATGAGTCTAAAAGTCCATCTTTATGGAGTTTAGATATACGAGTCTCGTTTATTTGGCCTAAATGACAATGACAAAGGTACGTTTCATTCGAGTCGTTCGTTCTAACCTTCTTCGTATTAGCGTTATAGATCGCGGTTTCTAGGTTTAGAACATACAAACCATTGCTCAAATATGCACCACCATAATAAACATCATTGAAATAAATGGAACAACAATTGTCCTTTATTACAAATGAAAATCTTTTCTTGTCAAGACAAGACACAGAAATCAAATTCCTGCTTATGGTTGGTACATAATAACAATTGTCAAGTTCCAAAACCAAACCACTCGGTAAGGATAGATAGTAAGTTCCTACGACTAATGCAGCAACTCTTGCTCCATTTTCCACACGTAGGTCTATCTCACCCTTTGCCAATCTCCTACTCTTTCTTAGTTCCTGCACATTTACACAAATGTGAGAACCACATCCGGTATCTAATATCCATGATGCAGAGATAGAGATATTCGCTTCTATAACGAACATACCTGAAGTGGAAGCCTCACTTCCCTTCTGTTTCTTCAACTCCTGAAGATAAACCGAGCAGTTACGTCTCCAATGGCCGGATTTCTTGCAATGGAAGCATTGGCCTTCCTTTGCAACACCACCTTTAGGTTTCAGCACTTGTGAAGAAGATGCACCAAAATTTTTGGCGGATTTCTTCACCTTAGCTTTACCCTTTCCTTTGCCTCCTCCAAGCATCAATATGCTGTTGGATTTACTTGCCTTCATTTGTTGCTCAGCTGTTCCGAACATGTTGAGCAACTCAGACAAAGACTTGTCAAGATGGTTCATATTGAAGTTCATGACAAATTGATCGTAACTATCCAGCAACGGTTGCAGGACTAGATCAACGGCCAACTCCTTTTGCAAAGGAAACCCTAGACCCTCAAGGCTTTTGATGTTTCCAATCATCTTTAGCACATGAGGTCTGACGGGTGATGATTCAGCCATCCTGCATTGGAACAATGCCTTAGAGGTCTCATACCTCTCATGCCTTGCTTGCTCCTCAAAGAGCATCTTTAGGTGTTCGATCATATCGAACGCCCCCATGTTCTCTTGTTACTTCTAAAGCTCATAGTCCATGGTGATCAGCATGAGGCATGCAAGGTCCAATGCATCATCGAGAAGCTTCTTGTAAGCATCCCTTTCTACCCTTGGTGCACTAGGCGCCGGTTCACTCGGATCTGGCCCTTCGAGGACATACATTTTCTTTTCTTGTTTGAGGACTATCCTCAAGTTTTGATACCATTTCAGGAAATTATTCCCGTTCAACTTTTCCTTCTCAAGGACCGATCGCAGTGATAATGTGCTAGTGTTTTGAGCCATGGAAACTCTACAACAATGATCAACTCACACAAATAAGAGTCATGCATACAAATCATTTAACAAGAAATTCTATTAAATGATACTCCTACTACATAAATCAAGACAATTATATAAGTAGGCCAAGATCCATATTTCACTACAACATATGTCAGCTTTGGCTGATCGCATACATCAATAGTTATTTAGGTAGACAACTCTTGTCAATTACATCTCATGTAACTCTTGGATAGTTGAGTGAACAACACTTGTTCTAGTCTAGGATAGTTGAGTGAACAACACTTGTTCTAGTCTATCTTATAGACTTTGGTCAACTCCTTGCGTCTAAGTCCTTAATCCTATTAAGATGACCTAGTTAAGTTCAACACCACAATAAGCAGTTCCGATATTACAATTATCGCATCGCACCTTGCTAAGATAAACAATGGCACCATGCTTTGGCAAAACCTACCAATTGTTGATCGAAGCAATGATGAGTTCTTACCATGGAAGGCAACTAAGAACTTAATATTTTCGTCAACATATAATTCCTACACATCACATGCATGTTCTTGATAAATCATATATTGATGTTATGTAAATTTGAAAACAAACATACATAAGAACATCGAAGTTCAATTTTGGAACATCGATGTTGTGACAATCGGATTGTCCCAACTCTTTGGCAGTAGCTCCATAACATCGATGTTGAACATTTCAACATCGATGTTGGAGGAAACTTGAACACCCAAAATTTGGCAGCAGCTCCATAACATCGTTGTTGAACTTTCAACATCGATGATGAAGAGATTCTGAAAATTCAAGTTTTAGCAGTAGCATTTTAACATCGATGTTTAACATTTAAACATCGATGTTTGGGTTTTGGAACTCAAGAACATCGATGTTGACACTCAAACATCGATGTTGTTGGAGTTTTGGAACTCAAGAACATCGATGTTGACACTCAAACATCGATGTTGTTGGAGTTTTGGAACTCAAACCAATTTGGCCGAGCTCAAATAACATCGATATTCAACTCTTAAACATCGATGTTTTGACAGTTTCGCCAAGGCCTCTTCATGTCAACATCGATGTTGATCACTCAACATCGATGTTATTGTGATTCGGCCAAAACCACCCTACTTAGAACATCGATATTATTTACATAACATCGATGTTTAATAGACTCGGCCAAGGCCAATCACCACATGAACATCGATGTTAGTCTTACCAACATCGATGTTAAGCCCCTTGCTGTACTAGAACGACCATCGTTCTATACACAAACCGACACTCGGTTTTTCGTAGTCGAACTCTTTCGACTTACTGCCAAGAACACCCTGATTGATATCACATACCAATCAAGTTCTCATAGTCAAAACTCTTTTGACAAACACCAACATCAACATGTACATCACATATACATAATTGAAAACAACATATCACATATGCCTAATCAACCTTAGCATATCACATATACTAACTAAGCATATCAAACATATGCACATGAAATTCGGTTTAGGACTTCACAAGAGGCTCCGCTACCACTGTAAGTATCCGGGTCATGCAATTGACATTCAAAAGCAAAAAATACAACAAGGTGTGCAGTGGAAATACCGGATACACATGGAGGATCCAAGTGAAGGGAGCTAAACCGAATAACATTTTCATACCTGGAACGGTTGAGGTCTTTCACCCAACTGTAGAACCGAATCAGCAAGAGCCAGACAAATGCCTCGCCCCTCTATGGTATCCACACGAACCGTTGTAACCGGCTGAAGAACGTCTCACGACTTCAGCCCGAGCTCTCCCGAACTGGTGTGCTAGCAACAGAATTCAGGGAGCTTTGAATGTGGTGTTTTTCTCTCTTCTTTCTCAAAGAAGATGTATGTGTGTTTTGCTCTCTATTTTCAGACCTCTCAAGACACTCTCTAATGCTCTGAAAAATCAAGCAAGTGAGGAAGAAGAAGCAAGAGTAATCAGATTACTCAATCCCCATCAATGGCGTAATGTAGTGGAGTTAATGGCCAACATGGTGGTCCATTAACCAACATGATTATGTCTCCACATAATCATGTCTCCCACTAGCACTAACACACATCACAGCCATAATTTGGTCAATTATTCTGACAATAATTGAACCAAACCAGCCCAAAAACGACCACGGTCCAACCACACCTTGGTCGAACCATGGTCCAACCACGGTTCAACCACCTGCTCGAATCAACGGCTCTATGTGTGTGACCCTGTAGGCACTTGTACCTTCGACAATAATCGTAAAATCTCATTTTACAATTATAAGCAAAGAGCGGCGTCTAGCAACACATCATTGCTACTCGAACGACAAGATCAATACTGATTCCCTGTGCCTCGGAACATGTCATCGTCCCTTCGTCCCATTATCAAGATCAAACACGAGACATGGAATATGTCAATCTCGCATATGTTTAATCTCGGTTTCTTGATCCTCGAGTTAACCGGTAAGACAGATACCAATGATATCACATACCATCATCCGAGCATGGCCATGCATTTACGGTTCAACTCTATCATGAAACCATCCGATAATATACCCGTTATATGGGTTGGACGAATCCCCTCTGGATCATACAAAACCCACTACATACTCATCATATACCCAATGATTACACTAAGTCTACTCATTTACGAAATAGCCAAGAGTAATATCAAAGTATACGATTCATATGTTGGGAACCTTGACGATCTCAGGTCAAAGGACAATACATATAAGAATCACTATCGACAAACATATAACGTTCCATGTAGCGTTCTTATGTAGGTCGGTCCAGTCCACAAGTTCTCTAACTTGTACCCGTATGTTGAATTCATATCACATATAAACTCCCAACATACGCTAGTCTTAATTTATTATTACAACCCATCCATAATAATAATCGACTAGGGACATTTAAGAATATGAAATACTCTAGGGTTATAAGTATGTGCAAGCATTTATCTCATAAACGCTACTTATTGGAATAACCTTAATGTTTATACATGACTACAAATAAACATCCATTGATTGGCTTTTGGGCATATTACACTAACAAAACCCTTCCTGTCCAGACAAGAAACAGAAATCAAATTCCTGCTTATAGTAGGTACATAATAGCAATCATCAAGTTCTAAAATCAAGTCACTCGGTAAAGATAGGTAATAAGTCCCTACAGCTAATGTACATTTCTACCACGCAGGTCCATTTCACCCTTTGCTAATCTTCTACTCTTTCTCAGTTCCTGCACATTTACACAAATGTGAGAACCATATCCGGTATCTAATACCCATGATGCAGAGATAGAAATATTAGCTTCTATAACAAAAATACCTGAAGTGGAAGTCTTACTTCCCTTCTGTTTCTTCACCTCCTTAAGGTAAATAGTGCAATTACGCATCCAATGGCCAGTTTTCTTGCAATGGAAACATTGTTCTTCCTTTGCAATACCACCTTTGGGTTTCAGCACATGTGAACAAGAAGATGCACATGAACCAAACTTTTTGGCAGATTTCTTCTTCTTGTTAAACTTGGCTTTACCCTTCCTTTTACTATTTCCAACCATCAAATTGTTGTTGGATTTATTAGCCTTCATCTATTGCTCGACTGTTCCCAACATGTTTTGCAACCCAGACAAAGATTTGTCAAGATAATTCATGTTGAAATTCATGACAAATAGGCTATAACTATCCGACAACGATTGCAGGACAAGATCAACGGCCAACTCTCTTTGCAAAGGAAAACCCAGGCCTTCAAGGCCCTCAATATATCCAATCATTTTGAGCATATGAGGTCTGACAGGTGATGACTCAGCCATCTTACATTGGAATAATGCCTTTGAGGTTTCATACCTCTCATGCCTAGCTTGTACTTCAAAGAGCATTTTCAGATGTTCGATCATATTGAAGGCTCCTAAGTTCTCATGTTGCTTCTGAAGCTCAGAGTCCATAGTGATAAGCATAAGGCAAGCAACATCCAATGCTTAATCAACATGCTTCTTGTAAGTATCTCTTTCCACCCTAGGAGCATTAGGAGCCGATTCATTAGGAATAGGCCCTTCAGGGACATACAATTTCTTCTCTTGCTTGAGAACTATCCTCAAATTGCGGTGCCACTTAAGGAAATTATTCCCATTTAGCTTTTCCTTCTCAAGGATTGATCACAGTGACATAGTATTTGTGTTTTGTGCCATGATAATTGTACGATGATCAATTCACACAAAATCAGAGTCATGTATAGAATCATTTAACAAGGAATTTTATTAAATGATACTCCCACTATATAAATCAAGATGATAATAAGTGGGCCAAGATCCATATTTCACTATAAGATAAGTTAGCTTTAGCCAATCACTTACATCATAGTTATTTAGGTAGACAACTCTTTGTCAATTACATCTCATGTAACTCTTGGATAGTTGAGTGAACAACTCTTGTTCTTGTCTATCTCACAGACTTATCTCAACTCTTTGCCTCTAAGTTCCCAATCCTATTGAGATGACTTACTTAAGTTCAACCCATAACAAGCAATTTGGATATTACAATTATCTCATCGCATCTTGCTAGGATAAACATTGGCACTTTGCTGTGGCAAACCTACCAAGTGTTGATCTAAGCATTGATGAGTGCTTATCAATGGAAGACAACACATAAGGAACTTAATATTTCGCATCTTGATAGGATAAATATTGGCACTTTGCTTTGGCATACCCAAAAATTATATGAACATCGATGTTTACCAGCCAACATCGATGTTTTACTTAAGCCAACATCGATGTTTCGTCTAGCACATCGATGTTTGAGAATTCTGGAATTTCAAGTAAGTTGGCAGAAACTTAGAACATCGATGTTTAGACACTGCAAAAAAATAGGGAAATTCTGGAGGTTTTTTTATACAATTTGCGGAGGTTTCGACCCCCGCAAATTGACTGCGCTGTAATTTGCGGAGGTTTACAAAACCCCCGCTATTATCGCTCCCACAAACAATTTGCGGGGGTCGTTAAGGTAACCTCTGTTGCACCCACCGCAAATTGACAAATCAATTTGCGGGGGTCATGGCCGACCTCCGCAATTTGATCTCTAACCTCCGCAAATTGACTCACTAAAAGTGCATACTGTGGCACCCCTGACCCCCGCAATATGAGACTCAACCTCCGCAATTCGATTGCTACAATTTTGATAATTGACCCCCGCAACTGGATAATTAACCCCCACAATCTTTATCTTTTTTCCAAAAATTAGTATTCAACTATTATTATTTCCGTTTCTTTTTTTTTTTCTTTAAGATTGCAATCAAGACACAAAATAATACCAATAGCAACATTGATGACAAAAAAAAATAAATTTTATTAAATAATATAAAGTCAGTCACAAAAACTTGAAATAAAAATTTTAATAAAAAATATTACATAATTAGTCAAAGTATTACATAATTGATATGCGTCCTAAGTCCTCTACTGGTTGATGTTATCCCGCATCCGAAAAATGTCAGCCTGCAAAAAAATAGCACAAATGATATAGAAAAAATACATTGAAAATAGAGCAAGAAACATGAATAAAATTGAAGGAAAATGAAATATTCAACTAGTTCACCTAGGTTTCCCAAAGCTTCAGCCTTTCATCACAATCTATAACATCATAAAAATTACACCAAACCGAATGAAATTAAAAAAAATGTTCAACAAGTTTTAGGTTTAGTGTTCCCAATTACCTAAGATGAGACATGGTTGGAAGCAAAGAAGTCCTCTATAGACTGTAAACAAAATACAAGAGGAGAAAAGTAGTAAAAAAAGAGTATATAGCCCAATAGGAGCTATTGAAACCATAGCCTAAAATGCCATCTCACTTCCAAGATACTGCAGGAAAGTAAATGAGCATTAGCATGTATGAGAGCTGCAAAGTCCTTGATTTTGTTGGTAACCTAAGTCCTTGATTTCTGCAATTTTGAAGCAGTATACCAATTGTAGCACGTTAGATATAATTTAAAAACTGGATAGTAGTAATCTTGCATTCCATTCGGTGCGAATACTAACAGTTGCTAATTAAGTTCAGCACTAATTGTATGGTCTTCTCAAGCTATTTATTATCTGGTCCATCCAAACAGTCCAAAGCAGCCCCCTTCTCCTGAGCCAAATACTTGTAACAGAGGCCTAAACTCCAGAACCAGTATGCTGTCTCCTAGACGCATTTGAAATGGATACCTGCCCAAGCCTATCTGCTTCAGTTGACACCATCTGTTCTTTAAGAGGCATGTAACGGTGAAGCCATTCACCAGTATAAACCTGAAGAAAATAGAGTTCAGCACATTGCAATCTTCATCAAAAGCCCCACCAAAATATGACTTGCACACAACACAAAACACTTGAATGGTTCCCAATATTCACACAGAAAATAAAGGTGCATCAGAAAACAAGCAGCAGTAAAGTACCTCAACAACAAACTTGAAAGAACAGGCCACATTAGCATTGTTGTTGACAACAATGACAATGTAGACATTACCGATTCTCATGTACAAGAAATGCATCCACCATATCCCCACTACAATCAAATAGAAAACAACACTCACAATCCGTCTGTCAAAACTCCATTATTTGAAACAAACCAAAGTAGTAAAAACAAAACCCTTCAGGAAAAACACCATGAAGTGACCAAAGCCAGAAACCCTTCAGCCAAAAGTTTGTGAATTCCTCATTCCAGCAAAGCAATACTATAATTGAGACCGAAACACAACAACTACCTTTGTAAAGTAGGAAAAAGGCAAAAAAAAAAAAATGCAATAAACCCACAACATGAAAAAATGCAGTAGGAATTCAACTGAACCAACTAGCAAGATCAAGAGTGTATTTTGCCACTCTTCATCACAAGAGCCAACCTGTTGTTGATGCTCTCATGGGTCTTCTTCTGCTCATTCGTTCACATACACACGCAACAACAAAAGCACAAGTAGGGTTACATTTCGTCATTGAAGCCAGAGAAAGAAAATCTACAACAGATAAAGATAAAGAGGGAGATATTGATGGAGGGATGGGTGTATTACTGTCTTCTTGGCGGCCACCATGGTTGCTATTGAAAACTTAGCCTGGAATGCCACCTAATTCCAAGATATTGCAAAAAAAAAGTAAACTGATTTCTTCTCCTCCAAAGCCCTCTACATCAACAAGTAAAGGACACATAAAGCAATTAGCCAACTTCATAACTATGATAAACTTCATACTGACTGAGACTAGAGAAATATAAATCATGAAAATGAGCATTTAAGAGCAGAAATCATACAAATATGCGTGTAGCAACAAATCCAGCTTGGAAAAGTGATTGGTCCAACCCTCCTTTCTGAACCCCAGACCTGCTGGCCTGAAAATGTAAAGAACCTAAAGACAATAATGTGTAGAACTAATTAAACACCACCGCATGTGCATAGATCTGGTAAAAAACACTGGTTCTCAAAGATCCTACAAGTTAATTAATTTAAATACGCTCCTTAAAGAATAAAATTTAACAAACATTCTGCTCACAATAGAAAACTATTACTTGCATTGTTCACTGATATTTGGGCAAAACTAATGAAGTAGTGCCAATGAGAAAGAAGGGCCCTAGCCAGAAACAAGACACATTTGGTGCTGAGTTAATTTGCAAATTTGGAAAATGAATTGGGGATTCGAGGTTTCCGCTCCTCTTCCCCGGGGCTACATCCATGGAAATCGAAGTCTCCAGCTCCGGTCCTGCGCCGACGACGGTGGCTTCTTCCTCTTCTTCCTCCTCCGGCGCCATTTCGATGGAGCAGCAAGATCGGGTTCGCGTGAAGAGGAAGACTCTGTAGGCCGTGCTCGAGCAGTGCCAGATAGCTCTGGAAGACGATGTCGCCGCGGAGCGGAAGGAGGACGACATGGACACCGACGACAAGGATGACGACCTCGGCCGTGCCGGATGCTGCTCCATGAACGACAATGAAGTTGCAAGAATCCAAGAATTTTTGGTCCTAAAGAAGGTCATACCAAATCGAGCAAAAGATAAAAGGTTTGTCAAAATTAAAAAAAAAAGGGACGAATACACAAGCCTAAGCCCAAAAGCAGAGAAAGAAGAAGGAGGAGGAGAAAAAAAGGGCGGGAGAGAGAAGAACTCACCGGCGGTGGAGAGTCGCGTGTGATTGGGAGGAGGAGGAAGAGGAGAAGGAAGGGAAGAGCATGTTTTGATTTTGGTAGAATTAGGGATTACAACGAGTACAACGAGGAGAAGGAGGGAAGGGTTTTTGTTTTGGCAGAATTAGGGAGTACGGCGAGGAGAAGGGTTTTTGTTTTGGTAGAATTCTTTCAGTTTTGGGTTTTGATTTTTGTGACTTAGGATATGAGGGAAATTTTCCCGGTTTATTAGTTTTAAATTTTTCTGAGAGAGGGAAACGCTGATGCTAGGGAAACAATTTCTGGAGGTTGATTTGGCCCCGGCAAATTGAAGGGTTATTTTCCTTTGTTTTTTTGTTTTGTGATTGCCAACATTAAAAACAATAGCGTCCGCTCAACCCTCCGTAAAATCAATTAATTTGTGGGGGTTAAATGAAGCCCCCCGTAAAATCAATAAAAACTCCCGCAATGTGCATCAATTTGTGGGGGTCAATTTGGGCGCCGCAAATTGATGACAATAGCAGGGGTTTTTCGCGACCTCCGCAAAAAAAACTCTGCAAACGCGCGCTTTTTTTGTAGTGAGACTTGAACATTGATGTTTTAGACATGAACATCGATGTTTAGGCTTGAACATCGATGTTTAAGAATTTTGAAACTTCGAATAAGTTGGCAGAATCCTTAGAACATCGATGCTTAGCCTTGCACATCTATGTTTGAAGTTGGCAGTACTTCAGAACATCGATGTTTACTCTTAAACATCGATGTTTTGACGCCTCGGCCAACAATCGGCCAACTTCGAACCCCTTGTCGAACTCATTCGACTTACTGTCGTAAATACACTTTGATTGATATCATATACCAATCAAGTACTTGCTGTCAAACACCTTTGACACAACCTACTTTAACATATCACATATATTAGATTCTCATTAATCTAGTTTAAACATACTAACATCAAAAGCATAATAAACTTAGATCAAATTTTGTCACATATACAAACATGATCATGCCATATCACATATAGCATATCATTCATATAGGCAACAAATTCAGTTTAGTGTTTCACAAGAGGCTCCGTTACCACTGTAAGTAACCGGGTATGCAAACTAAAGAGACAAGATGCGCAGCCGAATACCCGAAACTAATGGAGGATCCATGTGAAACGGGATAAACCGAATAACAAGATTTTCGTACCTGGTTTGGTTGAGATCTTTCACTCAAATGATGATCTGAATCAGCAAGAACCGGACTAAAATTCGACTCCTCTACGGTATCCACACGAACCGTCGATGACCGTTCGCAACCGTCTCACGATCACTAACCCGAGCACTCCCGAACCGCAGTGCTAGCTGCAGAATTTCCGAGAGCTAGAGACTAGAGAGTGTTTGATTTGATTCTTTCTCAAGTGTAAAGAGTGTGTTAAGCCTTGCTTGGTCTAAAATCTGATCAAACCTTCACCCTATTTATACACACTTGAAATGCATAGTTTAATGAGTCATTGGCCAACATAATCATGCCTTATTCTTCATGATTATGTTTCCATTATAACTCAATGCTCCACTAAGCATTAATTATATATATTATCATATATAGGATTACACATCATATGGAATTAAATCTGGTTCAATAATTCTACTAATTAGTGAACCGAATCAACCCAAAACGACCTGGTCCAACCATGGTCTAACCACTAGCTCAATCACCTGGTCGAACCATGGTCCAACCATGGTTTAACCACTGGCTCGAATCAACAGTTCTAAGTGTGTGACCCTGTAGGCACTTGTGACATTTGGCAATAATTGCAAACTCTCATTTACAATTATAAACAATGAGCTGTGTCTAGCAACACATCATTGCTAGCCAAGCGACAAGATCAGTATTGATTCATTATGCCTCGAAAACTGTCATTATCCTTTCGTCTCATTATCAAAATCAAACACGAGACATGGAATATGTCATTCTCGTATATGTTCAATCTATGGTTTCTTGATCCCCGAGTTAACTGCGTAAAACAGATACAAATGATATCCCATATCACTTAATCCGAGCATGGCCATGCATTTATAGTTCAACTCTATTAAGGGGCCCAATTGATAATATTTCCTTTTTACGGGTTGGATGAATTCCATCTTGATCATACAAAACCCACTACACATTATATCATATACCCAATGATTACTCTTAGATCCATTCAATTACGAATGACCAAGAGTAATATCAAAGTATATGACTCACGTGTTGGGAACCTTGATGATCTCAGGTCTAAGGATAGTACATATAAGAATCACTAATGACAACATGAGTCCATGCAGTGTTCTTATGTCGTGTCAGTCCAGTCTACAAGTTCTCTAACTTGTACCCGTATGTAGAATTCATATCTCATATAAATCTCAACATATGCTAGTCTTAATTTATTATTACAACCCATCCATAATAATAATCGACTAGGGACATTTCAAGAATATAAAATATTCTTAGGTCATAAATATGTGCAAGCATTTATCATAGATAAACATATTTATTGGAATAAAACCTTTAATCAAAGTACATGACTTAAAATACAATCATTCAATGATTGGCTTTTGGGCATTACACTAACACAGTGTATACAACAGAAACTCTGGCTCAACAGCCCAAAAGATAAACATCAAAAATCCAGCCCTTCGGCCAAACATAAAAACCTTCACCCGATCTCGGGGACATCAATAACATCACAACTGGCCCAAGGCCCAACAATAACAATAATCAGCACAGTGGAAGACTTTATAACTCACAAAGACAATGTATGCAAACCCGATGCAAACTATGAATCCGAGTCCTATCCAAGGGTATGTCACAGCCGCCGGAATGCATCGTACCTGAACGACAAGTAACTCAACCTATGAGATGAAAGCCCACAGGTGATGGGTGAGTCCGAAACGCTCACCAGTACATCAAAGCACAATCAAAGATAAACAACAATATGTAGCACTATAAAACTCAAGGTAGAAAAACAGGCCACAACAGCCACAAAAATACCAAAACCACAGACTCGACCCAACTGAGACTGAACCAAGACCAAAAAGACTTAACCAAAATCCAATTTTATCTTCCTGGGCCCCGTCATGGATAAGCTAGGGTCGAACGAGGTTATCAACCTATTCCTGGTGTCATACCTAAACCAAACCCGGGATCAACATCCCAAAATCAAAACCAGGGGTCAACAGCCCAACATCAAACCGGCATCAACATGCCCATCACAAGAACCAGGTCATGGCCACCACGAAATAGTCTCTAACCTTCCGGTCCTACCACTACTTACCAAGTGACAATTATATCAATATCATCACAGGGATCGACATCCCAAAACAAAACCAAAAGACAGGGATCAACATCCCAAAACCATACCAAGGATCGACTTCCTTGTCACAATTTATTATTTATTCCATTATTATTTATACCAAAAAGACACAGGGATAAACATCCCACAACTCAACTCACGGGGATAAACATCCCAAAATCAAATTAAGGCATTGGGATAAACATCCTGAATCAAACCACAGCAAATGCAACACAACACAAACAACCGAGTAATATAGGCACAAATCGAAGGAAAATCCATCCTCACCTTAGCCGATTACTCAACTCCGAAATATCAACCGGAACCAAAGCTGGTTCCTCGGGGAACTACCCGATATCAAACCTATATAACAAATAAATAAAATACTCACATAAGATGCACATAAAAGTATGCCATGATGCCATAAACTGTACCGCAAATTAGATATAAGACCATCCTTATTATCATCTTTTACCAAAAATATTATACCGTACGTATATCCGAATATTATTCCGTTACAATACTTTAATTAAAACACTTTCAAAATATTCTCATAAAATAATTATACTTTTTCCAAAATTATAGTCACTATAATTTTCCTGGAAAATATAACATATATATATATATTTATTTTTCCCAAAATTATTTCTATAAAATATTATACTTGCCAAAATATAATTACCAAATATTATTATATTAGAAAAACATATTTCCAGAAAATATAATCATATAAAATTATTTTTCTGAAAATAAATATGAATTTATAAATATACACTTTTATTTTCTAAACATAAAATACTTTCCCAAAACAATTATATATCAACATAATTATATATATTTAAAAATATATCCTATGTATATTTTCCAAAAATAATAATTTTTTATACTATTCTAGAAAATATAAACATGGTATATATATTTTTCAAAATAAACATAATAAATTTTTTTCAAAACAAAATATAGTTATATTAATTTTCCAAGAATCAAAATACACACACACACACACACACACACACACACACACACACACACACACACACACACACATATATATATATATATATATATATATATATATATATATATATTTTCTATAACCATAAATCATACTTACTATATTTTTCTCAAAATAAATATATATTTTTTCCATAATTAAATACCAGCAAAATAAATATATATATATATATGTGTGTATTTTGTTTTTTTTCAATTAAACCCGGTTCAACTAAAACCCAACCCAGCCAAAACCCGAAACAACAAACCCAAAACACTGTGCGACCCGCCCCTCTAATACGGGTCGTCGCAAAACACGTCGTTCACCTTGAGTTGCAGCGGCGGGTGACGACGGCGAGAGCGGCAGCGATGGTGCCGGCGTCACGAGACGACGGCGACTTCGCTGGTACTGGTGGCTGCAGGTGGTGGTGCGAGGCGCGGCGGTAGCAAGACGGGAAGGCTGATCCGCGGTTCAACCGTCGGGTCTTCCCTTCCTGGAGGCACGTCTCACGGCGAAAACGGGAGAAAGAGGCGGCGAGCAGGCTGGTGGCGGCGGTGAGACAAGCAACGGCGCCGAACCGTTCGGCGTGCATAGTAACCGAGAGGAGCAAGGTGACGACTGTTCATTGTTTCCTTTTTTCTGTATTTTTTTCTTTTTTTCTTTCTTTTCTCTTTTTTTTCTTCGTTTCTTGTATTATTTTTTCCTCTTTTTCTTTTCTTTCTTCCTCTCTATTTTTTTTGGTTTTCTGTGTTTTTTTTTCCTTTCCTTTTTCTCTCTTTTTTTTCTCTCTCTCTCTCTTTTCTCTCCTTTCTTCTTCCCATTTCCTCTCCTCTGCTTCCTTTATACCCGTGTGTCATCGACCTCAATTATGCAGGTTTGGATGCATATGGAGCGAGTCTGGTCCGGACCAGAAAATAACTGACACACCTCCTTAGTTATATTTTCGTTCTACTCCGTTGCGGTTAACCTGATTTTTTTTAGGATTTCGGGACCCGAAAAAAATACCAACTTTGGTCCGTAAAATCCACGGAGAAATCCCAAGCGCGGGAAAAGCCTCGGTTTCAAAAAACAATGCCCGATTTACCTTGAATTAACTACCCAAGGTTAAATTCAAAGGTAAATCACTGTATAAAGACCTTTATAGTCTCGGTAAAAATCCAAATTTTGACTCGAGTTGTTACAATGCATCCACCCTCAGCTAGACCACCGGCAACCTCAACTTCGTCAAAATCACTGAGCCCCAGGGCAGCAAGGTCGGCTGGAAAAAACACGCTCGCTGGGTGAACGAAGAAGGTGTCCCGAAGGCATGCCATGGTGGATCTCGTCGAGGGAAGAGGAGTCATGGGTTGTGGGTTGTTGCACACAAATTCAGACGGGGCTTGATGGCGGCACACTGGAGCAAAACAGAGGAGACAAGAGAGGCTTCGTCACGGGACTGCGACGGAAAAAGAGAGAGGAAGGAGGGCGGCGATGGTTGCGGTGGTGCGATCTGGGAGAGGTGGCCGGCTTGGTTTTCATGGTGAGGAGTAGGTGGAGGCGAGGCGAGAGAGAAGAAGAGTTGAAGCCTTATTATTTTTTTTAAAGAGGACAATGTCGTTTTGTTGAATATGATTTATACAAAATAATATCAATTTTCTGGAAGAAAAAAGGGAGGAAAGAATAAAAAATGAGCAGATTATGGGTCCCATGACAATCAACCGGCTGTTATAAGGAAAAATGACCACATGTCCCGGTAAAATGGGACTTGGGGGACAACATAAGGGAAAATAAAAGTTAAGGAACAACAAATATAAAATTGAATAAGTGTACGGATATAAAAAACTTTTTAACCGTTATACTTATATATAGATTGTAACAGCCCAGGTAAAAATTTGCATTTTTACCAGGACTGTAAAAGTCTTTACAGTAATTTACCATTGAATTTAATCTTGGGTAATTAATTCATGGTAAATCGAGCATAGGATTCCAAAACCAAGCCTTGTCCCACGCTCGAGATTTTTCTGCGGATTTTACGGACCGAAGTTGGAATTTTTCGGGTCCAATAATCTTTGTAAAAGTCGGGTTTATCCTCAAGTTTACGGACCAGAATTAAAGGTAAGGGGGTATATCGGATATTTTCTGGTCCAGACGGTATACAATATATCTGCACAGTGAAGTTGCTTTTTCCTGCAAAGCTTGTGAACTCCCTTTTCTGTTGAGCATGTGAAACCTTGTCTCCTCTGTGATGTTCGTGACACAGCCTGACAAATCCTGTCTCTCCCCTCTGCAAACTCACACCATCCCCTCCCCAACTTTTCTTCTTCTTCTTCTTCCTCTCAAACCAGTGATTAAAAAAAAAGAAAAAAAAACAAACAACACACACACAGCCCGACACCCTTCTCTCTTCTCTTCCTTTCTTTTTCTTCCTTTCTTTTTCCTTTTCTTTCTGCTTTTTCTTCTCCTTCCTTGAGGCACCCGCGCTGACCACCCCCACAGACACTCGAAACCACCACCTGCGCCGTAGCCGCCACCATCTTCTCCTTCCTCTCCTCCTCCCATCGCTGCTGTAGGTCGTGCCGCCCTCGTCACCAAGCCGTCGTGACGACCCGCGAGTAGAGCCGCCGGACCCGTTCCTTCCCTTGCTCGCGTTGACCGCCCTTCTCCCCACGCAGCCGTCGCACCTCCACAGCCGCCACCTCGCCATCGTCCTGCGTCGTCCTCGCCAGCTCGCCATCACGCCGCCTGCATCGCCAACCCGTGAAGTCCCGGGTCAGAAGGTGCGTGACCCGTTCCGGGTCAAGGGGTGTTGGGCCTGGAGTGGGCGGGCCTGTGCTTCGCGCCTGCTGCCTTGGTTGGGCCTTGCGCTGGACCCTCTGGTTGGGCTGGTTGTGATATGGGTCTTGGGCTGAGCTGTTGGGCCTGCGGTGTGGGCTTGCACATGGGCTCCTGTTTGGGGCTTAGGTTTGGTCCATGCAGTAGGCTGCGCTTGAGCTGTTCGGGCCCAGTCGGGGTTTTAAAAAAAGATACAAGATAATAAAAATAATAATTCTGGATATATATATATATTATGGTTATTTTTGAAAAATAAATTATGGATATATTTTTGGAAAATATATATGATTATTACGGAAATTTTGGAAAAATATAAGATATGGAAAATAATTAATTACATGAAAATATTTTTGAATATGGAAATAATTTATAAATATATATATATATATGTATATAAATAACGTTATAAATATTTTTCATAACGTTATTTTTTTTTTCAAAAAAATAACGTTATGAAAAAATTTTTGGGAAAGATGTGATCAAGGTATACCGGAATAATATCCGGGAAGTTTAATTAAATTATTTTTGGCACATGGATAATATGGTGAATGATGATGATAACGAGGTTATGCGCCGAGACGTTAAACGAACCATATAATGTTTTATTTTACGGTTACAACATTAGACTGTCATATGCATTGTTGTACATCTTATGTGAGTATATGTCATTATTTGCTATATAGGAGTTGATACTGAATAGTTGCCTGAGGAACTGGCTGTGGAACCCGAAGAGGAGTTTCATAACTGTATCGACTAAGGTGAGGATGGATAACCCTAAGTATATGCCTGTATTACTCTGTTGGATGTGTTTGTTGCTTGGTTGAACCGTTGAATTGTGATACATTTTCTGTGGATATATGTTGACATGGATTTGTTGTTGGTATGAATATGAGTTTGGCTGTTAAGAGAAATTGTGATGATGGTTAAGTGTCATGTGATAAGTAGTGGTACGACTGGAGGTTAGAGACTATTTTGTAGTGGCCATGACCTAGTTATTGTGATGGGCATGTTGATGCCGGTTGATATTGGGGTGTTGACCCCTGGTTTTGATTTTGGGATGTTGATCCCGGGTTTGGATTAGCTTTGGTGCCCGGAAAAGGTTGACAACCTGCTACAACCCTAGCTTATCCGTGACGGGGCACGGAAGATAAAAATTGGAAATTTAAAAGTTTTTTGGCTTTGGTGCAGGCTTGATTAGTAATATTGTTGGCTGTTGTCTGTTTTTCTTCCTTGAGTATTACGGTTGTCAGTATATTTATGTTTATCCATGATTGTGCATTATTGTATCGATGGGCAGACTCACCCCTCACCTGCGGGGTTTCATCCCGTAGGTTGACTTTATCATAGTACAGGTACAATGCTTGGTCAGCTGCTGTATTCTCTCCACTAGACCTCGGATCCATACCCCGCTGCATGTGCATATAAGTCTTCCGCTGCTACTGTGTTGATTATGTGTCTTAAGACTGCTTGTCATTCTGCCTCTGTTGCTTGCTCCTTTCTCTGCTGTTGTTTATATTGTGAGATGTGTGCCACTGAATAATGGTCCCCGTGTAGGGTGACAGAGTTGTATTTGAATTTCAGTTGTATGTATGGGTTGTTGTACTATTTTTCCTATCAATAAGAATAGTTTCGACACGTGTTTACTGTGTTCGGTAATTGGATGTTGGACACTAATTAAAACCCTTACAATAAAACCCAGAAAACTTAAGGCCACATTAATCAACTAATTAATATTGGACTTGACAAAATAATAAAAATAAACTGAATAAAAATAAACCGAATTTTCGGACAGAATCTGTCCGTCAACTTCAAGTGCAATTTAAATAACTAAAACGGCCGATTCAGCTTCTGGGATCAGCATGAAAGTTGTAGATATTCGTCTTATCTTTCTAGAGAGTCCAAGATCGCAGCAATCTGAGTTGTAGAGCCCGAGATATGAATTTATTACCGATACTACGCGGTCCAGGAATTTCTGCACGTGTTCTTCGCGTCCTTTGCTTTGATCTCCAACTCTTCTTGAAATTCTTGTGAGATCGATGCTCCTCTTTGATGCCTCTGAAGAAGCCTTTGTATGCACCATTAAACTAGCCTTGGTGATTTGTATCAGAAGTGCTCACCGGGTAAAATCCACAAGTAAATATAAATATACAAGCAACCAATAATAACCAAGCCACAAGTAAATATTCAGCTAAAATAAGGAATAAAAGGTACTCACCAGATTCCTGAAAGTACTCAGTGTTAACCTAGACATACTAAACCAAATTTTATTAGCAGGGCCCCTATCACTAGTTAAATGTTGGCTTTCGTCAGGTAGCCGATCTAGCTAGACCCAGGGTACTCCCCGTAAACAAAATCATCAACAGAAACTGGCACAGACAGGAGCAGACCCCAAGCACACTCTCCCTCAGTGCAAATAATAACTTGGTACAGATAGGGAGCAAACCCCAAGCACACTCTCTCCCAGTACTATAAATCAAAACAGGACTACCATCAGGCTATTCCAACATTTAACCGTGATTACTAACATCTAAGTGATTCCATTTTATTATTAATCTTTCTATCACATAAACTATTATCAATTCATCATATGACATCCCAAGCAGGCTCTCGGCCTCTCCGCTCATCCGGGTAACAATTATCACAATTTTAAACCAACTGTCGGTACCCCTAGTACCCAAACCTTACTTGTCTCACGGACAACAACAACAACAACAATAAACTCAACAGTAGTAATAGCTCCAACACCATCAATGACAGCATTAACCAATTAATTCATCTCACAACAAACCATTCACAGCCACAACAGTTGTATCACAGCACAATGAAATAACTTGGTATTATGGGCAGCATATTGATATTTACTTATCCTCACCTTGGCCGATAAATTTCTCAGGGAACTTGTCAGTTGGTTTTGGTTCTACGTGCTCGTACACGTTATCAGCTCATATACAGCAAACAATACATGTTCACATAAAATGCACAAATAATGCAAATGATATGATGTACTGTAATACTAATCCTACCCTACTATATCCCCCGGTTTATACCGGCCTAGCGTTTTGCCTACCCAAGCCCACGACCCGTCCGTCATCCCGGTCAGAACCGCCCGTGAACGGGTCGTCTTCTACCTTGCTCACCTTGGTGAGTTGCAGGGCGGCAGCGTCGTCAGGGAGGATGCGGATCGGAGGCGCGTCGAGGCGGGACGATGGCAGGAAGGGTGGCGGCGAGGAGAGGCGTCGCGAGGAAAACCTGCGTCGTGGCTGTCGTTGAGCTCCTCTCGGCGGCGGTGTCGTGAGGAGAAAGAAGGTAGAGACGGCGGCATGTCTCGTCCGGTCGGCGATGGTGACGCGAGGTGCAGACGGCTGCTTCGAGCGTGAGGCAGAAGGTTGGTGGCGCGCAGTTGTGGTGGTTGGTGGCCAGCGAGAGCGAGAGGAAGGGGAAGGAAGATGATGGGTTCATGGGTTTCTTTTTCTTTTTTTATTCTTATTTATTTTTTTTATACAAAACTATAACGGTGTATGGAAAATAAACTGGGCAGAGGTTTTAATGCAGAAAGAAGAGTTGAGAACGAATGCTGGGTTTGGGTTCTTGGTTTGCAGGTGATGAGCATGAATGGTGAGGGCTTTTTTATAGGCAGGAGAGAAAGAGGTGTAAGCAGGAAGAATTTCTTCCTTAACAAGGAAGAAGAAGAGAAAGAAAATCATTTGCAGCTTCTACGTGAAGGAGAAGAAAATACGCAAGGTGATGGTGTGAATGGGAGAAGATAGTGAAGGCGTGTTACACACACTCAACCAGGTATTGTCCGGACTAGCAAATAACTGAAATACCCACTTTACTTTATTTCTAGTCCGTTCTTTTAAGGTTAAACCTGACTTTTCTTAAGATTTCGGGACCCGAAAAATACCAACTTTAGTCTGGAAAATCCAAAAAGAAATCTAGAATGTGGGGCAAGAGTCAGTTTTAGAATCGATGCATAATTTACCTTAAAATAATTTCCCACGATTATTTTTACACGGTAAATTACTATTCAAAGCCTTTTACAGTCCCGATAAAATGTAAAATTTCACCCGGGCTGTTACAGTCTTCCCGACTTAAGGAATTTCATCTCCGAAATTCAGTCCTGATTCTGTGAAGAGATGCGGGTATTGGGACCGCATATGTTCCTCAACTTCCCATGTAGACTCATTCGTTGAATGCTTGCTCCACTTGACCTTCACCATAGGAATGGTGCGTCTTCTTGGTTGTCGTTCTTCCCGAGCAAGAATTTGTTCTGGCACATCCATGTAGGTAAGATCCTCTGCCACATCAATGTCCACTGGTGTCACGACATGACTAGGGTCTGAACGGTATCTCCTTAGCATAGAGACATGGAACACGTCATGTATGCGTGATAACTCTTCAGGTAATGACATCCTGTAAGCCAAAGGTCCGATCCTCTCAATGATCTCATATGGTCCGATATATCTTGGACTCAGCTTTCCTTTCTTAACAAACCTGATCACACCCTTCCAAGGTGAAACTCTGAGGAAGGCCTTCTCACCAACGTTATACTCCATCTCACGTAGGTGTTTATCGGCATAGCTCTTCTGTCGGTCTTGGGCAGCACTCATACACTGTTTCACTATCTGGATCTTATCAACTGTTTGCTTGACCAACTCGGGACCAATGATCTACTGTAAACCTTCTTCATCCCAACCAACTGGACTTCACGAAAGTTAAGTGCACATGCTCTAAGCATATCCTCCAGAGTCTGTCTAGTCCTCTCAGACTGTCCATCCATTTGCGGGTGAAAAGCAGTACTAAAGCTCAACTTTGTTCCCAAAGCTACTTGTAAGCTCTTCCAGAAGCGTGATGTAAATCTGGGATCTCTATCTGAGACTATAGACTTTGGAATACCATACAGTCTCACAATCTTAGCAACATACTTACCTGCCAATGTATCAATGGTATCAGTTTGGCGGATAGGTAGAAAATGAGCCGATTTTGTCAACCTGTCCACAATGACCCAAATAGCATCATGTTGCCTTCGAGTCATTGGTAACCCAATCACGAAATCCATTGTGATCATCTCCCATTTCCACTCCGGCACTGTCAAAGATCGCATCTCACCAGCTGGAGCTTGATGCTCGGCCTTCACCCGCTGGCAAGTAATGCATCTTGCAACATAATTAGATATGTCTTTCTTCATATAAGGCCACCAATAATGACTCTTAAGATTCTGATACATCTTAGTACTTCCAGGATGCATCGCATACGGTGTTATGTGTCCTTCATCTAGATTCTGTCTACGCAAATCACCAACTTTGGGTACACATACCCGTTTCCCAATCATCAGGGCACCATCTTCAGCTATGCAGAACTTATCTTCTTTTTCGTTTCTTATTCCTTCCTTCAGCTTGAGCAGGTCAGGATCTCCAACTTTTAGCTCTATTATCCATCCTTTCAGGTTCGAGTTGATACTTATGTGTGCCAGCAAGGCTCTGGTGTCATCCACTGTCAAGCAAGCTCCCAACTTCCTTAACTCGATAAGTGAGGATATCGAGTAACTAGTGGAAGCGTCCTTTGGTTGTCTTCGGCTCAACGCATCAGCTACCACATTAGCCTTTCCTGGGTGATACTCGATGGTACAATCATAATCATTAAGCAACTCGACCCAACATCTTTGTCGCAGGTTAAGCTCCTTTTAGGTCATGATGTACTTAAGGCTCTTGTGGTCAGTGAAGATGCGGCACTTCTCTCCAAACAAGTAGTGTCTCCAAATCTTCAGAGCCAAGATCACAGCTGCCATCTCAAGATCATGTGTTGGGTAATTCTTTTCATGAGGCCTTAGTTGCCTGGAAGCATAGGCAATTGCTCGGCCTTCTTGCATCAATACGGCTCCCAACCCAAGACCTGATGCATCACAAAACAAAACATACTCCACCCCTGGCTTGGGCACTTTCAGAATAGGCGCCGTGGTTAACTTCTTCTTAAGCTCTTCAAAACTTCGCTGGCATTTTGGTCTCCAAACAAAAGCTTGTTCTTTTCTTAATAAGGAAAATCCATCAATGAGCCTCTGATAGTATTTTGCAAGGCCAAGAAAACTTCTGACTTCGGACACAGTCTTAGGAGGCTCCCACTCTAGAACAGCTTTGACTTTCGCAGGATCAAACTTTATTCCATCCCCGCCTACCACATGTCCGAGAAATGAAACTTCTCCAAGCCAAAATTCACACTTGCTGAATTTGGCATATAGCTGCTTCTCTCGTAACCTTTGGAGTACTATCCTTAGGTGCTCTTCATGCTCTTCCTTGCTTTTAGAGTAGATGAGAATATCATCGATAAAGACCACAACAAACTTATCCAAAAACTCATTCAGAACCAAGTGCATCAAGCACATGAATACTGCCGGTGCATTAGTCAAACCGAATGGTACCACGGTGAATTCAAAGTGGCAATACCGAGTGCAGAAAGTTGTCTTCGGTATGTCCTTCTCTGCAATCCTGACCTGGTGATAACCTGATCGGAGATCATTCTTTGAGAACATCATTGCTCCTTGTAGCTGGTCAAAGAGATCATCAATCCTTGGTAACGGATACTTTTTCTTGACCGTCACATTGTTTAACTGCCAGTAGTCTACACACATCCAAAGACTGCCGTCCTTCTTCTTCATAAACAAAATTGGCGCACCCCATGGAGAGGAACTTGGTCTGATGAACCCTTTTTTCAGAAGCTCATCTAGTTGCTTCTTCAGCTCCTGAAGCTTCATTGGCGCCATCCTATATGGTGCCATCGAGATAGGTGTAACTCCGGGTATAAGCTCTATGATGTACTCAACTTCCCTGTCGGGTGGCAATCCTGGTAGATCATCTGGAAAAACATCATCAAACTCCTTTACCACTGATATATCTTCCAGGGTAGGATCTTGTGTTTCTACACCCATGATATGGGTCAACAAACCATCTAGACTTTTCTGCTTCATTACATAATCCTGAGTAGCAGAGATACTACATATGGTTACATCTCTCCCTACTCCAGACAAAACAATCAGTCGGTGCTCGGTGGATTTGAGCATCACTTATTTAGCTCGGAAATCCACCATAGCTCGGTACTTTGACAACCAATCCATGCCTAGGATTATATCAAATCCTCCCATGTTCATAACGATCAATTAAGTAGGGAAGGTTTCATTCCCGTACACCAACGGTACAACCTTACAAACTCTATTTGGCCTTCCCATAACACCTGCAGGTAATCTAACCCGCATCGGTTTATCTAGCGGTGCGTCTTCGCAGTTATGTTGCATAGCATAGGTTTGAGCTATAAAGGAATGCGTAGCTCCAGGATCAACTAATGTGAATGCAACATTATTATGTACTATAAAGATACCTGCTATCACTTGAGCATCGTCAGGGTCTTCTTCAGCGGTGATGACAAAAGCTCTGGGAACAGCTGTACTCTGGTTGGCACCAAATTGAGTCCTTGCGAAAGGGTTCCCATGACCATGTCCGCATCCTTGAGCTCCAGATCCACTTGGCACACTAGCCATAGAGGCTTGAACTGTTGTTGCCGGTGTAGGATTATTGTTTCCCACAAGCTTCGGGCATGTAGAACGGTAGTGCCCCAACTCATTACACTCAAAGCATCTGATAGAAGACAAGGGACGTCTGAAGCGATTGTTTCCAGAGGTAGTGGTCACTTCAGTTCCACTTCCTCCTCCAGATGGAATCCCGCAGTTGTTAGTCCAACCACGTCTATAAGCCATCAGCTAATACTGTCCTCGTCCTGCTACAGGTGCACTAGCGGCAGGTACACATGGCTTCTTATTCTGAGTGACAAGGACTTGTGACATAGCTCTCTTCCGGCAGAACTCCTGTTGGTCGAGCCATATGACTTCAGATTTCTGGGCATCCCTAACCATGACCTAATACCCATCATATTTCTTGCATCCCATGATGGCTCGAATGTCAGGGTGTAAGCCCCTCCAGAAGCGTTGGCATCGGGCATCTGTTGTTGCCACTAGATATCCAACATATAGGGACAATCGGTCAAACTTCTTTTCGTACTCCGCCACAGACATGTTATTCTGGCACAATTCCATGAATTCGGGCCGCATGCATTCCTAAAATTCCTCTATAATGAACCTGCCTCTGAACATAGCTGTAAATTTTGTCCATGGTATCACAACTGGTTTTGGCAGGTCCCTGGTGGTAGACTCCCACCATGTTGCTACTTCTTCCCGTAGAAGAGACGCGACATAGTTCGCCCATTGGTCCGTCGAGCTTTTAAGCTTAAGCATGACCCTATTGATCTGACGTAGCCACTCATCTGTCACATGAGGATCAGTCTCTCCTGAGAAAATCTCCCCTCCAAGCTTGGTTAGCTTGGTGAAAACTGGATCCTCAATGGGTCCCTCGGCCTTAACTCTCTGGTTATGTAGGATCTTAGTCATCATGTGCATCATCTGCAAAGACATTGGGTGCGGCATTCCCGGTACTGCACCGAAAGCTTGCGGTTCTCCCTCATACTGATGTGGTTGGTCGACTGACACCTGGTCCTCATCCAAGTGTTGTTGGGCAGCATGCTGGTGACCCTCAGCCGGATCCATATCGCTCTACCTATATGAAGATGCATGCATGAGTATCATATTAAAAACATATGGAGCGGGTTATGCACAGACAATGAGACACAATAGCAACCAAAGACCTACTACCCGCTCTGCTACAAAAATGAAACACCCTCATCCGTATTTACCGTTATCCACAGTAACACATGGGCCACATATTATTACAAAAACATGGCAGGTAAAATGTATCGCAAGCCAGTGGTATCATATATCATCAGTTCCTGTCACCGATACCTGGGACATTATCAAAGAACACCAAAAGAGATAAGATAGCAAATACACGCAGCAGAAGTCTTTAACACATATAATAGCAAATAATAATGAACATGATGCAACGCAGGATGGATCCGGGCCTGGCAGAGGGTGCGCCACAGCTACCTCGAACGTACCTGAACTACGCACAAATCAAACTACGTGACCAAGTCACGTAGGCGAGGGGTGAGTACGAAGTGCTCACCGAGTAAAATCCACAAGTAAATATAAATATACAAGCAACCAATAATAACCAAACCACAAGTAAATATTCAGCTAAAACAATGAATAGAAGGTACTCACCAGACTCCTGACAGTACTCAGTGTTAACCTAGACATACTAAACCAAATTTTATTAGCAGGGCCCCTATCACTAGCTAAATGTTGGCCTTCGCCAGGTAGCCAATCTAGCTAGACCCAGGGTACTCCCCGTAAACAAAATCATCAATTGAAACTGGCACAGACAGGGAGCAGACAGCAAGCACAGTCTCCCCTAGTGCAAATAATAACTTGGTAAAGACAGGGAGCAGACCGCAAGCACACTTTTCCCCAGCACCATAAATCAAAACAGGACTACCATCATGCTATTCCAACATTTAACCGTGATTACTAACGTCTAAGTGCTTCCATTTTGTTACTAATCTTTCTATCATACAACCTATTATCAATTCATCATATGACATCTCGAGCAGGCTCTCGGCCTCTCTGCTCGTCCGGGTAACAATTATCACAATTTCAAACCAACTGTCGGTACCCCAGTACCCAAACCTTACTTGTCTCACAGACAACAACAACAACAACAAACTCAATAGTAGTAATAGTTCCAACAACATTAATGACAGCATTAACCAATTAATTCATCTCACAACAAACCATTCATAGCCACAACAGTTGTATCACAGCACAATGAAACAACTTGGTATTATGGGCAGCACACTGATATTTACTTATCCTCTCCTTGGCCGATAAATTCCTCAGGGAACTCGTCAGTTGGTTCCAGTTCAACGTGCTCGTACACGTTATCGGCTCCTATATAGCAAACAATACATGTCCCGGTTTATACCCAATTATCATTATCATTCACCATTCAATTACATTGGCCCAGAAAAATATTATAATTATACCTGGTTATTATTCCGGTATTTAATACTCCTTCCGAATTATATTTATAAAATAGTTATTCTTTTTCCCAAAATTATTTTCATAATGTTATCTACCCTAATATAAATATATATATATATATATATATATATATATATATCCTCAGAAAATATAATTCCTTACAATTATCATTTTTTTTCAGAATATAATTATGTATTTTCCCCAATTTTTGGAATGTATATATGTATTTATACCCTTTTTAACTATTAAACCCATTTTTACTGGTCTGGGCCATGAACAGTGAGTCATTCAAGCCCATGTCCAAAACCCAGATTTCGGCCCAACGTTCCAGCCTACCCAAGCCCACGGCCCGTTTGTCATTTGGGTCAGACCCGCCCGTGAACGGGTCATCTTCTACCTTGCTCACCTTGGTGAGTTGCAGGGCGGCAGCGTCATCGGGGAGGAGGCGGATCGGAGGCGGGATGACGGCAGGAAGGGCGGCGGCAAAGAGAGGCGTTGCAAGGAAAACCGGCGTCGTGGCTGTCATGGAGCTCCTCTCGGCGGTGGTGTCGTGAGGAGGAAGAAGGTAGAGACGACGACTTGTCTCATCCGGTCGGCGATGGTGACGTGAGGTGCGAACGGTTGCGGCGAGCGTGAGGCAGGAGGTTGGTGGCGCGCAACTGTGGTGGTTGGTGGCCGGCGAGAGCGAGAGGAAGGGGATGGAAGATGACGGGTTGATGGGTTTCTTTTTCTTCTTTTTTTATTAATATTTATTATTTTTTTATATAAAGCTATAACGGTGTACGGAAAGTAAACTGGGTAGAGGTTTTAGTGCAGAAAGAAGAGTTGAGAACGAATACTGGGTTTGGGTTCTAGGTTTGCAAGTGACGAGCATGAATGGTGAGGGCCTTTCTATAGGCAAGAGAGAAAGAGGTGTAAGCAGGAAGAATTTCTTCCCTAACAAGGAAGAAGAAGAGAAAAAAAATCAGGTGCAGCGACTACGTGGAGGAGAAGAAAATACACAGGTAATGGTGCGAACGGGAGAAGATAGTGCAGGCGTGTTACACACACTCAACCAGGTATTGTCTGGACCAGCAAATAACTGAAATACCCACTTTACATTATTTCTGGTCCGTTCTTTTAAGCTTAAACCTGACTTTTCTTAAGATTCCTGGACCTGAAAAATACCAACTTTAGTCCGAAAAATCCGCAAAGAAATCTAGAATGTGGGGCAAGAGTCGGTTTTAGAATCCGATGCATAATTTACCTTAAAATAATTTCCCAAGATTATTTTTACATGGTAAATTACTATTTGAAGCCTTTTACAGTCCCCGTAAAATGTAAAATTTCACCCGGGCTGTTACAACATTATTCTAATTCATAGTTTCTATTGACCCTTCAGTAGTTCTTCTTCATAGTTTTATTATTTTTCAATAATTTTTCTCTTTTTAATGATTGGTAGTTGTTGAAAAAATACAAATAAATATTTATAAGTCAATAATTTCCTTGAGAAGGACCTATATATAATGTAGATAATTTTTTTCATAATATAAAAAAATAAAATTGTTTGGAATTAGTTTTTGTAATAGAATAAGAATTAATAAATTGATTATTATCAATGATATATTTTTTAATATTTTTATATTATAAATTATTAAATTATATTACCAATTAAGGTTACTAATAAATTATTTTATTATTTTTCACTATTATTTATTTTATAGTTTTTGTTGTTTTTGTTGATAATTTTTGTTAACTATTCTTTGTTTTTTTTGCTTCATAGTTTTGTTGATAATAAACTACAAATACATCCATTATAAGTTCTTGTGATTATTCCTCTCTATAATTATTTTTTTTTTTGCAAATATTGTGTTCGTAGTTTTCACTAACTCTTAGAATGTTCTTCTTCATATTTTTTTTACAAAGATTTATTTTTTTTATAATTCTCGCTATTCAGAAAATATAAAACAAAGACTTATATATTAATCATTAACCTGAGAAGAACTTATGTAAAATTTAGACAATGATTTTTTTCATATTTTGAACAAACCGATACATATTATATAGAATTAATTTTTGCATTAGAATAGGAATTTATACATCAATTTTTCTTCTCCATAATTTTTTTTGATAATAAATTATAAATATATATCGTGACTTCTTATAATTATTCTTCTCTATGATTATTCTTTTTCGCTAATGTTATTCCTATTCGTAGTTTTTGTTGACTCTTCAACAGTTCTTCGTTATAGTTCTATTATTTTTCAATATTTATTGTCCTTTGTATTTCATGATAGTTGTTGAAAAAAATATAAATAAAGGTTTATATATTAATTATTTTCATGAGAAGAACTTATATATAATGTATACAAATATTTTTCTTGACAATCTAGACAAACATATATGTATTGTTTATAATTAATTTTAGTATTAGATAGGAATTTATAAATCAATTGTTGTTAATAATATTTTTTATTTTGTTGATACTGTAAATTATATAATTAAAATATTAAAAATTGCCGACTATAATTCTTTTAAAACTTAAAAATAATTGTCGAGTATTACTGAAAAGATAGTATTATTGAATCAGTAAACTATAATACTATAGATGTATAATTCTATTATCTTGTGCGGTATGTGTGGATGTCTTATTACCCCCACGGTTGAATAATGAATGAACAGGGTTCAAAGACAAATCAATAGGTTTGCAAGGATTTCTCTTTGATGTATACTTTGATTTCACGCGTATTACGGGAATTCTATTTTTTTTTCAATCAATAATAATAATAATTAATGAAGGATAATTAAATTAATTTTCCTTATCATCTTCCCTTGTGAAAATGTCTCCTAGGAAAAACAGAGTGATGCTCACACATTTTATGGCTACATAGAATCATTTTAAACCAAATGAAAAGGTTATACTATCTAGGAAAAACAGAGTGATGCTCTTGCGTGGATGAATTCTCCGAGAAGATTTCTTGTGTGATCTTTCCTTAGCAGGTAATTGTATCCTAGGTAAAATGTTAGGTAAGTTTACCTTAGATGATGTGGACCAATAAACACATCCTCTTTAGCTTTATGTTCTTGTTACTTTTAGATTATGGTCTTTATAGATTTTTTAATTTATGAAAATATCTCACATCTTTTAAAATTATAAAAAAATATGAAACTTTATCGTGATTATGCACTTAGCCCAACAAAAATTAAAGAAAAGCGCCCAAACGCACCTCTCCAAATCTCAAAGTACTTACGCCAAAATATTTTGAACATTACAATGGATAGGTGTTTTTCTAATTATAATACATCAACATGTATTATCATATATTTAATTTTTTAATAATGAAATTAAAATTAATTAATTATTTTCATCTTTTTCTATAAAATTACAAAAATTATACAATATATTTGTCTATAATATTTATATTTTAGAAATTTTAGTATTATATAGACGTCCAAAACGGTGTCGTTCCATCTTTTCTTCTCCTTTTTCCTGTTTTTTTTTTCTCCCTTCATCTTCTTCATCATCTCCTTCCTCACAGTCGCCCATCTCTTCTTCCTCTCCCTCACGCTGCGCCGACCCCACCCCTGCCTCTTCTCTTCCTCAACCTTTTCTCTCTCTTGCCCTCTGTTCCTCCTCCATCTTTCTCTACTTTCCACCGTTGCCGCCTCTATCTCTTCTCATCCCTTGCATCTCGCGCCTCTGCTCGCGATTGCCGCCACAAGTCGAGTCGGGATCGACACCACCGAGGAGCAGAGCTCGACCTCACCGCGGTTCAGACGCCGCCGTAACGTGCCGCCTCATGCAGTGACGCCCGATCTCTCCTCCTGCTCTGCTTCTCGCCTTTCACGAATGAGGGCCGCTATTGCCGATCGAAGAACGGCGTTGACACCGAGTGCGAGGGTAAGCAACACATCCTCTTCCTTTCTTTCTGCCTCTCTGATTCTTTTCTGATTGACTGATCATTTGGTTGTTGACTGTTCAATTCGGTGGGTTTCGTGTCTGTGGTTGGATGGCCTTGATGTTGATACTGTAGGCGTGGGTGTTGATTTTGTGGGTGGTTGACACCGGCATTTGGTGGAGTTCCGGACACCGGTGGATGGCAGCGGGTATGGCAGTCGTTTGAGTTGTTTTGGTGATGGCCGCCGTTTGGTGGCGGGATTGGATGGAGATATTGGGTAATTCCTTGAGCCTGATTAGCTTCGTTGGGCTCGGTTTTGAGCAGATTACACAACGAACTCGAAAATGGGTCAAACGTGTAACAGATCCATGTTTTTTGGGCATATTACACTAACACCACGATCCATGAAGAAGGGTGTGTGTGTGTTTTTCCTGCTCTGAAAACTCAGAATGAATGAGCTCAAAAGATCAAGAGTAATCTGAATACTCTTACACAATTAGTACAAAGAGACAATGGGGATTGTGGTCAACACATTGGCCCATAATCCACCATGATTATGTCTCCACATAATCATGTCTCCCACTAGCACTAACACACATCACAGCACTAAGTTTGGTCAATTATTCTGACAATAATTGAACCAAACCAGCCCAAAAAACGACCCTAGTCCAACCACAGTCCAACCATACCTGGTCGAACCATGGTCCAACCACGGTTCAACCACCTGCTGGAATCAACGGCTCTATGTGTGTGACCCTGTAGGCACTTGTAGTCTTAATTTATTATTACAACCCATCCATAATAATAATCGACTAGGGACGTTTTAAGAATATAAAATATTCTAGGGTTATAAGTATGTGCAAGCGTTTATCTCATAAACGATACTTATTGGAATAACCTTAATGTGTATACATGACTACAAATAAACATCCAGTGATTGGCTTTTGGGCATATTACACTAACAATTTCCATCTTGCACTAAAGCCAATCATACATGTATTTAATACCAATGGACGCAGCATGACTATCATGCTTCTGCTGTGTGAGTGGCTTAGTCAATGGATCTGCTACATTGTTCTCCGAAGGAACTCTGCACAGTTTGACATCGCCTCTATCTATGATCTCTCTAATAAGATGATAGCGTCGGAGTATATGTTTGGATCTCTAGTGGTATCTCGGTTCTTGAGCCTGTGCGATTGTTCCATTGTTGTCACAATAGAGCTCAATTGGACTCTCAATGCTCGGAACCACACCAACTTCTGTTACGAACTTCTTGATCCAAACAGCCTCTTTTGCCGCATCTGAGGCAGCAATGTACTCAGCCTCGGTTGTAGAGTCGGCTACTGTCTCTTACTTTGAACTCTTCCAACATACAGCCCCACCTCTAAGACAAAACACATAACCTGACTGCGATCTAAAGTCATCCCTGTCGGTTTGGAAGCTAGCATCTGTGTAACCCTTTACAACGAGCTCATCCATGCTTCCGTAAACCAGGAATGCATCCTTAGTCCTTCTTAAGTACTTAAGGATATTGTTAACCGCTGTCCAGTGACTCTCACTGGGATAAGACCGGTCGAGTACATAGTATGGCATACATGATAGTTCCTATTACAGAAGCATAAGGAATCTTACTCATCTGCTCTCTCTCCTTATATGTACTAGGACATTGTTTTTTTTAGAGAGATATGCCATGTGACAAGGGCAAGAATCCTTTCATGGAATCTTGCATGCTAAACCTCTTTAGCACCTTGTCAATATACGTACTCTGACTTAGCCCGAGAAGCCTTTTGGATCTATCTCTATAGATCTTTATACCTAACACATAGGCAGCTTCTCCTAAGTCCTTCATCGAGAAATTCTTTCCTAGCCAAGCCTTTACAGGCTGTAGTGTCGGAATATCATTCCCAATGAGTAGGATGTTGTCAACATACAACAACAAGAAAACAATAGTGCTCCCACTAACCTTCTTGTAAACACATGGTTCATCTTCGTTCTTAATGAAACCAAACTCTTTGATTACATCATTAAAACGAACATTCCAACTCCTAGAAGCTTGCTTCAATCCATAAATGGATCTCTACAACTTGCATACCATATTGGAAATTTTTGGATCGAAAAAACCTTCAGGCTGTGTCATGTACACATCCTCTAAAAGATTCCCGTTAAGGAAAGCGGTTTTGACATCCATTTGCAATATCTTATAATCATAGTATGCTGCTATAGCCAATAAAATCCAGATGGATTTAACCATGGCAACTGGTGAGAAAGTTTCATCATAGTCAATACCATGAACTTGCTTGAAACCTTTCGCAACCAATCGCCCTTTATATGTAATCACATTACCATCCATGTCGGTCTTTCTCTTAAAGACCCATTTGCACCCTATGGCTTTTACCCCTTTAGGTGGATCAACCAAGGTCCATACCTTGTTTTCGTACATGGATTTTCTGAATTCATGGCCTCTAGCCACTTCTCAGAGTCCGGACCCGTAATGGCCTGCTGATAGGAAGTGGGCTCATCCTCATCTACGAGCTTCACATCTCCAGCATGAGTCATGAGAAATCCATATCTCTCAGGCTCATACCGAGTCCTATCGGACCTACGCGGTCCATGTGTTACAGGCACAGGAATCTCATCCACAACTTCTTGTGGTTCCTACCCTTGTTCCATCTCAGCCTTTACCCCTCAAACTTCTTCGAGTTCTATTTTCCTCCCACTGATTCTTCTAGAAATAAATTCTCTTTCTAGAAAAATAGCAGTTCGAGCAACAAACACTTTGTACTCTAAAGGATTATAGAAATAATACCCTTTCGTTTCCTTAGGGTATCCTACAAAGAGGCACTTGCCGGATTTAGGGCCGAGTTTATCCGAAGCTTCACGTCTCACGTAAGCCTCACAACCCCAAATTCTCAAAAAAGACAAATTGGGACGCTTCCCAGTCCATATCTCATATGGTGTCTTTTCTACCGATTTTGATGGAACACGGTTTAGTGTGAATGCAGCACTCAATAATGCATGTCCCCAAAATGAAGGAGGAAGGCCAGCTTGACTCATCATCGAACGAACCATGTCAAACAAAGTTGTGTTCCTCCTTTCGGATACACCATTCCCTTGAGGCGTACCTGGTGGAGTGACTTGTGATACTATACCACACTCCTTTAGATGATCAAGAAACTCTCGGTCTAAGTATTCACCACCTCGATCTGATCAAAGCATTTTAATACTTTTACCGAGTTGATTCTGTACTTCATTCTTGAATTCTTTGAACTTTTCAAAGGATTCTGACTTGTGTTTCATTAGATACACATAGCCATATCTACTGAAATCGTCAGTAAATGTAATGAAGTATGAAAAACCGCCTCTAGTCTGCGTAGACATAGGTCCGCATACATCACTATGTATAAGGCCTAACAAGTCCTCTGCTCTCTCACCCTTACCGGTAAAAGGAGCCTTCGTCATTTTGCCTAACAAACATGACTCACATGTCTCAAATGATTCAAAATCAAATGAGTCTAAAAATCCATCTTTATGCAGTTTAGATATACGAGTCTCGTTTATATGGCCTAAACGACAATGCCAAAGGTAGGTTTCATTAGAATCGTTCGTTCTAACCTTCTTCGTATTAACGTTATAGATTGCGGTTTCTAGGTTTAGAACATAAAAACCATTTCTTAAATATGCACCACCATAATAAACATCATTGAAATAAATTGAACAACAATTGTTCTTTATTACAAATGAAAATCCTTTCTTGTCAAGACAAGACATAGAAATCAAATTCCTGCTTATGGTTGGTACATAATAACAATTGTCCAGTTCCAAAACCAAACCACTCGGTAAGGATAGATAGTAAGTCCCTACGGCTAATGCAGCAACTCGTGCTCCATTTCCCACACGTAGGTCTATCTCACCCTTTGCCATTCTCCTACTCTTTCTTAGTTCCTGCACATTTACACAAATGTGAGAACCACATCCGGTATCTAATATCCATGATGCAGAGATAGAGATATTAGCTTCTATAACGAACATACCTGAAGTGGAAGTCTCACTTCCCTTCTGCTTCTTCAACTCTTGAAGATAAACCGGGCAGTTTCGTTTCCAATGGCCGGACTTCTTGCAATGTAAGCATTGGCCCTCCTTTGCAACACCACCTTTAGGTTTCAGCACTTGCGAAGAAGATGCACCAAACTTTTTGGCGGATTTCTTCACCTTAGCTTTACCCTTTCCTTTGCCACCCCCAAGCATCAATATGCTGTTGGATTTGTTTGCCTTCATTTGTTGCTCAGTTGTTCCCAACATGTTGGGCAACTCGGACAAGGACTTGTCAAGATGGTTCATATTGAAGTTCATGACAAATTGGCCGTAACTATCCGGCAACGATTGCAGGACTAGATCAACAGCCAACTCCTTTTGCAAAGGAAAGCCTAGACCCTCAAGGCTTTCAATGTATCCAATCATTTTAAGCACATGAGGTCTGACGGGTGATGATTCAGCCATCCTAGATTGGAACAATGCCTTAGAGGTCTCGTACCTCTCATGCATTGCTTGCTCCTTAAAGAGCATTTTCAGGTGTTCGATCATATCGAACGCCCCTATTTTCTCATGTTGCTTCTGAAGCTCAGAGTCCACGGTTATAAGCATTAGGCATGCAACGTCCAATGCATCATCGAGATGCTTCTTGTAAGCATCCCTTTCTGCCCTTGGTGCACTAGGCGCCGGTTCAATTGGAACAGGCCCTTCGAGGACATACAATTTTTTTTCTTGTTTGAGGACTATCCTCAAGTTACGATACTGATGCGTGCTTTCCTGCAAGTGCACAGGGTCAATGTAGTACTTATCAAGGTCGTATCCACAGGGACTGGGTGGAAATAATTTTACTTCAATTTCGGACTAACTAGACTGAAGAACGATTAAACAAGGGGTGAATTTGACGAACAAGAGGTGTCTTAGGCATCCGGGGTCCACATGTACCGGTTTTATGCTTGCAAACTGCTCTACAGCCTCAGTCACAGACTGACACTGTGATGAGGCTGTGACTAATGAGATCTCTTGACGGGGCTCCCAACCTAAGGTACTATCAACGGCTTTCGATTTTATTAATAGTTCCCTAAGCTTCCATCTACCCCCTGTCACTAGAGTAGACGTCCACCTAGGGATTAAGCTCGGTGTTGGTGTGGGTTCCCACAGTGTCTCCTTACCTTCTTTGGAATGCTTAAGGAGTAAAGACTGACTATTGTAGGTCTAGCACTCCTGGCTTCTCCTTTCGGTCCTTCGCCAGGTTGCTACTAAATAAGAATATGCTACCCAATAATCAATCAAGAATCAAACTAGGAATGGTGTTATCTCTTGACTCGTACTGTCACAGAGTGAGGCTGTGCTTGCTACAGCTTGGCACTGTCGACAGCAAAATACACTGTGACAGGCTGAGGCTTGCTGGGCACAGCCTGAGGCTGTGGACGGCAAAAGGTCAATTATAAAGATTGGTTCATGCAGGCGCTCTCAACCTATACTGAACCCATTTGTTTTCACTCACAGGTTCCTCCCAAGATTCTCATATTCCAAGTGCTTTCGCATAGGTCAAACTCAAGGGGGATGAAGATTTGGTGTTGAGGCTAATTCCTCACCTAGTTTCTAATTCTATCACGAGTTAAAAACTAAGGTTTGGTTGTTGTTTTTCTGGTGACTAAGGTTTCTCCTTTCGGTTCTTCACCTAGCTACCTGAGTTCATGCATTGGTTTGATCAGAACCTAAACATGGATTAATAACTCAACAACTAAAGCAAGAAGGAGGGGGTTAAAACTGGAGCAGTTTATTAAACACAAATCGTATACATGTTTCCCCCTTCAACCTAAGAAGGGGTCGTTTAGTTCATAACTGGAATTACAAAAATAATGGAAATAAAAATGGGCATAGGTTTTGGAACAGGTTGGAGGTTAGGAGCGACACAATTTCTGCAGAAAAACCTGCAGTATCGTGTACCCCCTTGAAAACCCAAGGTTTTGGGTTTAAACCTCTGTTCTAGAACTTCTATGATTTTCTGGGTGTATGATCTCTGGATTCCCCGATGCCAGGATGTTCTTTCTTCTCTTCTCTTCACCCTTTTTGTAGATCCAGCTCCCTTCTCTTCATCCTCCCCCCTTGCTGGAGAGCATGGGTGTTTGGGCAAGTTGGCTCCTCTGTCCTTCAGTGTGTGTGTCAGGATAGGCATGATGGGCAGCAAGTTGTTTGGTGGATTGTGAGTTCCAAGACACCCCTTGCAGAGGATAATTATTCTTTAAGGAGATTCCCTTTGGATGTCATGTGCCCATTGCTCCTTTTCCTTGAAAGTGCTCTGGGAACGTCAGGAGAATGATTGTTTATGTTAGTGGAGCAGGTGGTGCAAGTGGCAACATTCTTTATTCTTTTTGCATTTTCTGGGTTTCTGCAGGATGCACAGCCTCACGCTTCCTGCTTCTTTTGCCGATGGTGAGATGTCATGAGGACTTCTTGGATCGAAGTAAGGGCAATGAGATTCAGTATAAATCTAGTGATTTGAGGGTGGTTTGAGACCTCCAATTGAATTCTCGATGAACAACAGCCTCAGTCACAGCCTCAAGGGTTCTGTCACAGGCTCACGCTGTGCTGAGGCTGTATCTTCAAATTCTTTAATGAAATCCTCCCAAATTGGTTGAAATGCACCTGAAATCACTAATTATGCAGTGAAGGATAGGAATACAGGAAATACGACGGAATTATGCATAGGAGGCGTATAATCATGAAAGAATGAGCACATATCATGCCTGAAATCATGCCTAAAACTATGCATATTTCGTGTGCATCAAAATACCCCAAACTGAAGATTTTGCTTGTCCTCAAGCAAACAGAAGAATAAAAGGAGGCATGATTTAAAGGGAAGAGAAGGCTAATCTCAATGCATCGAGTTTTCACTATGTTTCACCCTTGTGATGTCTCAATTTAAGCATTCTTAAATTTTCCTCCAAAGTTGCATCAATCTCAATCAAATTCCTTGTCAGTAGGTTTTTGTCATAAAAATCACAGGAGTAATCATGCAACTAACCTTCAATCATCTATCGTCAAAGGGATCCTGCCAAAATCATTTTTCGATAAGTGGAAACATTACCTCATATGCAGACCCATTATCCCTTATCTCCACTAATGTGCAAAAGTAATCAAGCAAGGATCCCCAGGACTTTTCTGTGTTGTGCTGAGGCTAGGGTGATGGTCTTCAATGGATGGTGGATGGTCTGAGCAAAAGTTGGTGGGCAGTGAACTCGAAATTCCCAGTTTATTTTGTTGACAGTCTGAGGCTGTATAGGGACTATTGACTGTACATTCCTTGCGTTTTCATGCTACCCAGAGGCTTAATGTATCCCCTTGTGTTGAGATGGAGTTTGATTCAAAAAATATTTCTTTTCTCCTAATTTCTCCTTCCTATGTCTTTCTTCTCCCTTCTGGCTGCTTTGTTTTTTTTTTTTTGGAACATTTTTTTTTTGCAGCTGGGAGGGGGCAGTACAAGCTGTGTGGTAGCATTCTGGGTATGTATTCGTTGAGAGCAAACAGCCTCAGATACCTGGTGGGATTGTTTCTTGTTCACAGACTCATCAACAGGGTGAGGCTGTGGGAATGGAATTGTGCCTTGGCACATGACGGCCCCTGTTTCGGTTTCAAGTGGTTGAGGTGAGATGAAACAGGGTGAAAGAATAAATAGGGACCATCTTAGTCGGCTCAAATGGGGTTGTAATGGACAGATGAGTGTGGTATGGATTTATGAGGTCTGTTGGGTATGCAAAAGATGGCCTAGATCCTTTCCTTGCTTGAAGAACTCTTACTTGTATTTCGCCTTGACAGGGATAAGGATCTGTTCTGAAGATAGACAGGCTGAGCCTGTTGCATTTTGAAAACCATTTAACAAGATTCTTCTTTTCTGACAGATTCATGGAGTGCAATTGTTTGATTGTACCTATTCTGCTTGTTCTGAAAATGAAGACAAGTCCTGAGATTAAAGATTGAGTAGTACTAAATGGAAAAGGGAAAGAAGCATAAATATTACGACAGGCTCACACTGTGGAAAAGCATAATGAAGAACAAAATAGCACTGAAATTTGCATTATTCCCAGAAAAGTACACAAGTTAGAATTGCACCCTAAAAATACCCCAAACTGAAAAATTTGCGGTGTCCTCACTGCGAAAACTAAACAGAAAAATGTGTGCAATGCGAAAACAAATCCAAGTCAATGAAACACACATAATTGAAAATGAAAGACAAAAGTGCTACAAAAAATACCCCAAACTGAAAGTTCTATCCTATGTGGTGTGGTGGAGCATCTTAAAACAAGATTAGAGGTGTTGAAAGTTCGTCACAGGCTCAACCAGTGTTGAGGCTGTGCAAGCATTAAAGTCCTTTTTGCAATGAAATAATTAAGACTTAAAGTTGAAGAAGGGCTTCCCTGATGAGTTTCTGACTTGACGACTCCTTCCTCCATCGAGTTGCAGCAACTGATTGTTCAAAACAAAAGAGACACACAAAACAAAAACAAAGCAAAATAACCAAATGAAAGTTAATGAAAGGCAAGGGAAATAAAAAAAAATTACCTCGCTTGGGTTGCCTCCCAAGCGCTTCTTTCATGTCTTGTAGCTGGACATCCTCCTTGTTTAGGTGATTGGAGGGTTCTGAGGAGATTGACTCTTCCTGAAAACGCCCATGGTAGGGTGATAGATTTTTACCTTTTTACGATGGACCATGAACGGACTGATTCCGTCACCTCCAATCTCCATTTCCCCATGAGGGAAACAGCGAAGAATGGTGAATGGACCTGTCCACTTGGATCGCCTCTTTTCCCGGAAAAGGACTTGGCCTCCCTTCTTGAAGACACGTTTGGTGTTTTGCTAATTGTTCCTTTTTGGGGGCTTCTTCTTGTAAACCATGGTACTACCGTTCACATCCAAATGCACTTCATTCAATTCTGGAGGAAGGGGTTTTATCTGAATATTTGGTGCAAGATCGTCAGCTCCAATTTGATTGATTGGCGGCTGCGGCTGGACAGACTGGTGGACGGGCTAGACCGGCTGAGCCTATTGCCTTGTGTTGATGCCATTATCAATAGTGTCGAACTGGCAGCTAATGTCTAAGTCTAGTTCTGGCTCAGGGGCTCTCGGCATATTGAAGTTCATTATCTTTTCCCCGACTCTCAGTGTCACTCTTCTTTCCTCAACATCTATCAATGTTCTGGTCGTGGCAAGAAACGGTCGCCCCAAAATAATAGGTGTGTGGGCATCTAACTCCATATCCGTGACCACAAAATCAACAGGTATGAGGAAGTCACCATCCCTTACAGGCACATCTTCTAATACACCAACAGGATGTACAAGCGACCGGTCAGCAAGCTGGATTTTCATCCTTGTGGTCTTGATGTTCCCAAGGTCGATATCTCGAGCGGTGGAAAGTGGCAGCAGGCTGACACTTGCCCCTAAGTCGCATAGGGCTCCTTCAATCTTCTTGCTCCCTACATGACATGGTATTGTGAAGCTCCCTCGGTCTGGGCATTTCTTGGGCGGTGGATGTTGGATTAGAGTGCTTTCGCGGGTCGTCATAGTGGGTTGCTTTTCCAATTTGGCCTTGTAGTATACTTCTGGATATGGAAGAGGAGGCTGATATGGTTTGACAGTCTGGGGTTGTTCCTCTACCTTCTTCGTGCCTACAGGCTCAGTGACGGGCTCAGCCTGTGTCTGCACTGTGCGTTCCAAGCTCGATGTTGGTGCTGTCAGTTCTACAGCGTCAGGCTGTCTTGGTGCTGTAGCCTCTAACTCCTCTTTCTTGCGAAGTGTCACTGCATTGCAATGTTCAACCCTTGGATTCTCCACCGGTTTTCCTAGAAGAGCTCCTTGCTGGTTAGTAGACATTGAGGCTTGTTGGGCAATTTGATTTTCGAGGATCCTGCTGTGGGATTTAATTTGAGAAATTTCCTCGCTCATTTTGTTTTGGTTTGCCAAGATGGACTGCAACATGTTCATCATGTCGGTGTTGCTGCCTTATTGTCCCACCTGGTTTTGCCTCTGGTATTGGGGCTGTGCGCCTTGATTCTTCCTTTGGTACTGGGGCTGTTGTGGGGCTCTTTCTTCGCCTGGTCCTCTCCAAGAGAAATTTGGGTGATTCCTCCATGATGGATTGTAGGAGTTTCCAAATTAGTTTTGCTTCTGCTGGATGAAGTTGGCTTGCTCAGAATCACATTCGGTGAAGAGGGGACAGCTGGTTGTGTTGTGCGGTCCTCCACAGCCTTCACAGTCTGAGGCTGTGACTGAGGCTGTGGCTGGCTTGACATGAGTAGTCCCCAACTGTTTCCTGAGTGCCCCAATCTCTGCTTCCAGCTTGGTCACTAGATCTACTTCAATGAGGCCAGGGGATTTGACTCCCCTGACTTGGGTTTTTCTTCTGGACAGGGCTTCAAGAATGGCCACGCCGTCATCATAGTTTTTGTCCAGGAAAGCACCGTTAGCCATTTTGTCCAAGGTGTTTTGATCTTCATCGCTGAGGCCGCAATAAAATTGCTCAAGCTGCACGGCCTCATCTATTCGGTGGTTTGGGCATCTTCTCAACAACCCCTTGAATCTTTCCCAGGCGTCTCGAATGGACTCATCATACCGCTGGGAAAAACCAATGAGTTGCTGCCTCAAGCTCGCAGCCTTGCTTGATGGATGGTACTCCTTTAAAAAGGCTCGGACTAAGCTCTCCCAATCTGTGAAATGGCCTGCTTCGTGGTTGTTGAGCCATTCAAAGGCTGTATCTCTGAGTGAGAATGGAAATACTCTCATGTACAGCTGCTCTTTGGTCATTCCGGCTATGTTCACAGTGCTACACACCCGCAGAAAATTCTGCAAGTGCGAGTTTGGGTCTTCTGAGGGCAGGCCTCCAAATGTGCGCCTCTCCAACATGCTGAGCAGGTTTGTTCTGATTTCGTAGGGGGCGTCGACATCTGGAATGGCTATGCTGTTATGGATGATGGTGGTTGGTGGTTGTAGGAGCTGGGACATGGGGATGTAAGGTCGCACAGGCTGAGCCTATTCAACCTCGGGGCGCTCCTTCGTTGAATCTGTTCGCCATTGGTTGTTGTCTCTGTTTGCTCTTCTTGCGAAACTCGCGGGCTGTCCTTTCAATCTTTTGGTGGAAGGTTAGAGATGGCTTCTTGCTCCTAGTTTGGGGCATGCACCACCTGAAAACTTCAAACTCGGAAAAAGAAAGGGGTAAGTAACAAAAGTCTAATAAGTCGGAAATAAAAAGTAAAAAGATTCAAATGCCAGTCCCCGGCAACGGCGCCAAAAAACTTGATGCGTGCTTTCCTGCAAGTGCACAGGGTCAATGTAGTACTTATCAAGGTCGTATCCACAGGGACTGGGTGGAATTAATTTTACTTCAATCTCGGACTAACTAGACTGGAGAACGATTAAACAAGGGGTGAATTTGACGAATAATGGTAGAGAAATAAAAGCAAGCAGTAAAATAAATGTAACAAGAATTTAACTGAGGAAGAGATCAGGAATGGTGAATTCTTAGGCATCCGGGGTCCACATGTACCGGTTTTATGCTTGTAAACTGCTCTACAGCCTCAGTCACAGACTAACACTGTGATGAGGCTGTGACTAATGAGATGTCTTGACGGGGCTCCCAACCTAAGGTACTATCAACGGCTTTCGATCTTATTAATAGTTCCCTAAGCTTCCATCTACCCCCTGTCACTAGAGTAGACGTCCACCTAGGGATTAAGCTCGGTGTTGGTGCGGGTTCCCACAGTGTCTCCTTACCTTCTTTCGAATGCTTAAGGAGTAAAGGTTGACTATTGTAGGTCTAGCACTCCTGGCTTCTCCTTTCGGTCCTTCGCCAGGTTGCTACTAAATAAGAATATGCTACCCAATAATCAATCAAGAATCAAACTAGGAATGGTGTTATCTCTTGACTCATACTGTCACAGAGTGAGGCTGTGCTTGCTACAGCTTGGCACTGTCGACAGCAAAATACACTGTGACAAGCTGAGGCTATGCTGGGCACAGCCTGAGGCTGTGGACGGCAAAAGGTCAATTATAAAGATTGGTTCTTGCAGGCGCTCTCAACCTATACTGAACCCATTTGTTTTCACTCACAGGTTCCTCCCAAGGTTCTCATATTCCAAGTGCTTTCGCATAGGTCAAACTCAAGGGGGATGAAGATTTGGTGTTGAGGCTAATTCCTCACCTAGTTTCTAATTCTGTCACGAGTTAAAAACTAAGGTTTGGTTGTTGTTTTTCTGGTGACTAAGGTTTCTCCTTTCGGTTCTTCACCTAGCTACCTGAGTTCATGCATTGGTTTGATCAGAACCTAAACATGGATTAATAACTCAACAACTAAAGCAAGAAGGAGGGGGTTAAAACTGGAGCAGTTTATTAAACACAAATCGAATACATGTTTCCCCCTTCAACCTAAGAAGGAGTCATTTAGTTCATAACTGGAATTACAAAAATAATGGAAATAAAGATGGGCATAGGTTTTGGAACAGATTGGAGGTTAGGGGCGACACAATTTCTGCAGAAAAACCTGCAGAATCGTGTACCCCCTTGAAAACCCAAAGTTTTGGGTTTAAACCTCTGTTCTAGAACTTCTGTGATTTTCTGGGTGTATGATCTCTGGATTCCCCAATGCCAGGATGTTCTTTCTCCTCTTCTCTTCACCCTTTTTGTAGATGCAGCTCCCTTCTCTTCCTCCTCCCCCCCTGCTGGAGAGCATGGATGTTTGGGCAAGTTGGCTCCTCTGTCCTTCAGCGTGTGTGTCAGGATAGGCATGATGGGCAGCAAGTTGTTTGGTGGATTGTGAGTTCCAAGACACCCCTTGTAGAGGATAATTGTTCTTTAAGGAGATTCCCTTTAGATGTCATGTGCCCATTGCTCCTTTTCCTTCAAAGTGCTCTGGGAACGTCAGGAGAATGATTGTTTATGTTAGTGGAGCAGGTGGTGCAAGTGGCGACATTCTTTATTCTTTTTGCATTTTCTGGGTTTCTGCAGGATGCACAGCCTCACGCTGTGGCTGAGGCTGTAGCAGTTCTCCTAAAATTCTTCCTTTAATTAATTCTTGCTTCTTTTGCCGATGGTGAGATGTCATGAGGACTTCTTGGATCGAAGTAAGGGCAATGAGATTCAGTATAAATCTAGTGATTTGAGGGTGGTTTGAGACCTCCAATTGAATTCTAGATGAACAACAGCCTCAGTCACAGCCTCAAGGGTTCTGTCACAGGCTCACGCTGTGCTGAGGCTGTATCTTCAAATTCTTTAATGAAATCCTCCCAAATTGGTTGAAATGCACCTGAAATCACTAATTATGCAATGAAGGATTGGAATACAGGAAATACGACGGAATTATGAATAGGAGGCATATAATCATGAAAGAATGAGCACATATCATGCCTGAAATCATGCCTAAAACTATGCAGATACCATTTCAGGAAGTTATTCCCGTTCAACTTTTCCTTCTCAAGGACCGATCGCAGTGATAATGTGCTAGTGTTTTGTGCCATAGAAACTCTACAACAATGATCAACTCACACAAATAAGAGTCATGCATAGAAATCATTTAACAAGGAATTCTAATAAATGGTGCTCCTATTACATAAATCAAGGCAATTATATAAGTAGGCCAAGATCCACATTTCACTACAACATATGTCAGCTTTGGCTGATCGCATACATCATAGTTATTTAGGTAGACAACTCTTGTCAATTACATCTCATGTAACTCTCGGATAGTTGAGTGAACAACACTTGTTCTAGTCTATCTCATAGACTTAACTCAAATCCTTGCCTCTAAGTCCTTAATCCTATTAAGATGACCTAGTTAAGTCCAATATCATAACAAGCCGTTCCGATATTACTATTATCGCGTCACACCTTGCTAAGATAAACAATGGCACCTTACTTTGGCAAAACCTACCAATTGTTGATCGAAGCAATGATGAGTGCTTACCATGGAAGGCAACTAAGAACTTAATATTTTCATCAACATATAATTCCTACACATCGCATGGTTGTTCTTGATAAATCATATATTGATGTTATGTAAATTTGGAAACCAAACATTCATAAGTGTTAGAACAATAGCCCTTCGCTAGAGGGGGGTGAATAGCGATAATCGAATAAAATCGAATTAAGCAGGAATTGAATGCGGAATTAAAAGAATGAAGGACACAAGAGATTTATCCTGGTTCACACACACTCTACTAGTGTGGCTAATCCAGCCCTTCAAGTCTCACTTGAAGATTTCACTATCTATGTTAAGCTTACGG